>JAWNLD010000037.1:0-76241 GCA_035041545.1 Drosophila colorata
CCAGGATTCGCTATCAAACTCAATTTTATTACCATATTGATTTAATACTAAAATGCATTGATTTTCCGGTTTTCTATACCTAAAATGACACTTTATTGTATCAAGTAGGGGGTGATCGAACCAGTTGTATCAGGCATTAAGAACTCAACCTGTTCAAGCCTTACCTGGGTATATTCCTTGTGCGTTAACAATCGAATCCATTTATTTATTTCTAGGCCAATGAAATTTCGTTTATGTTGTTGCATCCAGATCATGGGTGTGTATGCTCTTGTAGTTGAAAATCCACACTTTACTTTTAGCTTAAGATCTACATAATATTCAAAATCCGAAAAATAATTCATGATCTTGAGGTTTCCTACACTTTCTCGCTTTTTTTAACTGTTGCGTGGTCAGGTTGGTTGACATCTGAATCAAACTAACTCTAAATTAACGTACGCGCACCTTTTAAGGCACCGACTCTCATTAAATCTTTTCAGTATGTTACATAAAGGTGAGGCAAGATGTTGAAGGTAGATAGAAACTCTTGCGTTTTGGTTGATTTCCAATATGTATTTGGAAACGATAATCAGGTTTTCGTTAAGGATGCAGGGTGGTTCGGTTATTCCCCACCTCTTTCACTTCAAACCCACCCTACAATATAAAAGAGGCTGGATGAAGGTAAATCAAGCAGACTAATTTAATAGCCCAAGAATATGTAGATGGTTTGGATTGGTCGGATGGAGATATTTCATATTTAGGGCTGGAGGATATATTAACGCCATTAAACAGTTTCGCCTCAATCATTGTAAGGGGCGATGCTTAAGAAACAATTTTTAATGAAATATTTATCTTCAAACATAATTGATTTGGAGCTTGAAGAAAGCTTTGAATACACTTCCCAAACTATTTCACAAATTGCAGAATACATAAAAAATCTTCAAACCAATGCGCACTTAATAATTTCTATTCAAACTTTTTGTAATTATGGAATGTTCAAATTTCGAAATTTATGGAAAATAAAAATGCATAAATTTTTTTTTTTTTTAATTGAGCTGTTTTTATTTATTTCTATTTATTTTCTTAATAACTATAATAGGTATAATATGGTGCATTCAAATGACGCATAAAATCCTTGAACATCAATAGCAACTCGCTCCAGATCCATTTTTAGAAGTTTGTTTTTGATGCTCATACTAGACGATGCGCTGAACTAATCCAGTCAACGGAGAATATTCAATCTAATCGCTCATGCATAAGCAAACAATATACTTTTGTGTTCCTAGAACTTGCATTCTCCAGTTCGATAGAAACTCTCACATCAATTGGTCCCGTTTTAACAGCCTCATTCTGATGCGAAAGATCAATAACAATAATCGGTGCCTTTTCCTTAAACTCGCTAGGTGAAAGCAGCGGCCGAGACTCTTTCATATAATAGCTTTGTTGGAAATTTGCATACATGTCGTAGAGGCTAGCGAAACGTTCTCGTCCAAAATTAACATTAATGTCATCATATGGATACGTTTCAGAATTCAAGTACACTTTTATGTTTCTCAAGTGATTTTGAATTAGTGCTCCATTTAGTGTAAATGCTATTATCGCAAAACGGGGGCGCTCCCTGTTGGCTGCAAGCTTAACATTCCATATATGATGGGAGCCCTCCGCTAGTGCGGGATTAAGATAGCAGTCCCAGCTACGAAATGCTATTGGTAACGAACCACCGTTTTTAGTCAAACTGAACATTGCCAATTTCTTCGCATCGCTAAGTGCTACATGTGGTATTTTCCATGTTATATTGGAAATATTCAGTTTAAATTCAACATCTCCAATTTTCGAATAAAATACATCTTCCATGCTTTTAGTCATGAGTAGTATAAGCTCATGTTTACAATTTAACAAGACTTTATTATAGTCTTCTCCAAATCCAAGTAAGAATTTAAGAGGAACGGAGAAATTAAAATATCCACCGTTTGCTAGCTGTTTATCAGATCCATTAAACCATCCAGAGTTACTAAGCATGTGACTCTCGCTCTTGTTGATTGAAATGTTGTTTTTTAAGGTGGTCGTTGTACCAACAAATCGTGTGCGATCGATTTCAATGCCATTCAATTCATATCGAATTTCATCAAACAAATAACCCATACAATTGTTTTTTAATTTACCAGCGTTAGTAGGTGTGTAGTCAGCCAAACAAATCGAGCCCTCAATATTAATAAAACTCTCGCTCGGTAATACATAAAGATCCTGATTTTGGATTGTTATTCGAACTTCATCATTAGTCTTAAATGATTGAAGGTAGGGTGAGTAACTATGATATTCTTTTTTTATTATGCTCTCGTCGGAATAGGGCTTCTCTCGAACATTCAAGATATCGCTCATTGCGTTCTGATTGTAAGACCCAAAGACTTTAAAAATAATCTGTTTGCAGGTGTAAGAGTTCTCCTTACTGATCTTGTTTCCTCTGTGTTAGAACTCGGAATGTTTGAGGTGGGGTTATTATTTATTTTATTAATTTAATTTATTTTTGGGTTCTACTTCCTTCATTTTCTCTAATATAACATTACTTATGTCATTTAGCTCGTAGGATCCCACGGGAATCTCGAATACATGTTATCCAATATGGAATAAATTATTATCATGATCCACATTTGGAATCGAGTTATACATGTGAAAATCGATAAGAGCACATTCATAATCCGTATGTAGTATAATAGGCGGAAAGTAGTTTGCCGATAAAGTTGAACTGCATCCTGTTAACGTAAGTGTTGTTGACATTTTGACAAGTTGCGTGTAAGTGAAGTTTCAATGAACGTTCTTGTCGTTATATTTCAAATTCGAATGAAGTCTGCAAATCCTCGTCTATACCGTCCGTTATCTATGGGGTCATCTTTACAAATTAATAGAAAGCCATATCTTTCTTTCCAACATAATTGACAAATTTCCTTAAAACAATCGAAATTCATATCAACGCCTACATGATCCTGATAGACGTGCTTCATATTTAGGGCATCTTGTTTAAACATTAGAATTAGGTTTGCATTATCACGCACAAGATGTTTCGGAATACGTGTGTATGTTTGGCATAAATAAAACGCATCGATGTTGCTATGTCGCCCCATGCAAAAGTACGCACGAATATTATTTTGTTTTTCACACGCTACATCATCAAATATCATTATCGAGTTCTTTTTGGCCTTGTCTGGTGCTATTACACTTTGAAATAACGACTTTGAACAAATAAATATTTTCAAATTTTAGTCCATTGGGACTCTCGATCAAAGTAATCATTACATTTGTTTTCCCCACAATTAGAAGGTCCAACAATTAGGGTTCTAATTGAACTGGGTAAAAGGCTACTGTGCCTGATCGTTTGGTTTTCATTATTTTTTAAATCGAAATTTCTCACTTCAATGTTCGTTTTTTGCTTTGTTAAACGCATATTAGTTAAGGTTTTTTCATAAGCACGTCACTCATTAACAGCTCTTTGAAGAATAATGAGCTAATAAAATGGTAATGCACTTTTATAAACCATTTAGTAATAAAATTAACGTCATACCACGGAGGAGGTATCATTAATAAAATAATAAACTCACTGCCAGTAGAATTACACTTGCCAGGCTATTAGTTTTGTGGCCCAGGAACAAAACTCCAGTCACGTTTGGAGCACGGCGATAAGGGAATAAATCCATTAGACGCCGCCTGCAGAGAGCATGATATGGCATACTCAAACCACAAAGAATTAAGGAAACGTCATATAGCCGATCTGGTTCTAGCGGAAAGAGCGTGGGAGCGAGTTAAAGCATCTGACAGCAGTTTTGGAGAAAAAGCCGCAGCATATCTCGTAACTAACGCAATGAAAGCAAAGAAAAAATTCGGCATGGGCCTCAATCAAAGGAAAAAGAAACCAACGCAATATGAAAAAAAGAAAAAATTCGGCATGGGACTGAAACAGAGGAAAAAGAAGCTACAAACCATGAAAGAAAAAAGAAAAAATTTATGCATGTAGTTAGAATGGCTTCAAATATGTTAAAAAAGAAGAAACCTTATGATATTCACTCGGCAATCCAAATAGCTAAGAAAGTCATAGACAACTCAATTGGAGATAAGAAAAAAGATGTAATAACCCCGAGAATAATAAGTGTGCCTAAAGTGGGCGGGTTCTTGCCGCTTGTACCGATTTTGACAGCAATCGGTGCCTTAGGAGGGCTTGCGTACGGTGGTTCAGCTATTGTTAAAACTATTAACAGTGGTAATACCGCCAGAAAACAGCTAGAGGAGAATAAGCGACTTAATAAAAAATAGAAGCAATTGCTTTAGGCAATGGTCTGTATCTCAAGCCATACCAAAAGGGATACGGTATATCAACTCTTCAAAAAAACTTCTAGCGCGGCTACCTAATAAACCACGTTCAAACATTGATATTATGAACTTTGCACGCAAGCATATTCCTAATTTCAGAGGTGTATTTATGAGAGACTCACTTCCAAAACGTGTTCGTAAAAGGGAGTGTGGCATCATTAATTTAGACTCTTCGACAGGAGGTGGGACACATTGGGTAGCTTTTTATAAAACAGAGAAGGAAAGTCGATATTTTGATAGCTTCGGGAATTTACCACCACCTTTAGAGCTAATCAAATATTTAGGAGATAAAATTAAATACAATTATAAACGAGAAATACGGTTCGATACTTTTAACTGTGGGCACTTGTGTCTAAGGTTTCTACTATTGAACCAAAGAAACTTTAATAAAGATTTATAAAAATTAAAATTCAACTAGTATTTTTGAATTTTTTAATGCATGGGACTATATAACTTTTAATATCTTTTATATTTAATCAGTCTGAGATGAACAACAGCTTGATAAACAGCAATAAACAATAAATAAACAACAAATAAACAACAATAAACAACAAATAAACAACAAATAAACAACAAATAAACAGCAAATAAACCACAATAAACAGCAAAAAACAACAAATAAACAACAATAAACAACAAATAAACAATAATAAACAACAATAAACAACAAATAAACAACAAATAAACAACAAATAAACAACAATAAACAACAATAAACAACAAATAAACAACAAATAAACAACAATAAACAACAAATAAACAACAAATAAACAACAAATAAACAACAAATAAACAACAAATAAACAACAGTAAACAACAATAAACAACAATAAACAACAAATAAACAACAATAAACAACAAATAAACAACAAATAAACAACAATAAACAACAAATAAACAACAAATAAACAACAAATAAACAACAAATAAACAACATAAACAACAATAAACAACAATAAACAACAATAAACAACATTAAACATGAATAAACAACAACAAATAAACAACAATAAACAACAAATAAACAACAAATAAACAACAAATAAACAACAAATAAACAATAAATAAACAACAAATAAACAACAAATAAACAACATTAAACAACAATAAACAGCAAATAAACAACAATAAACAACAATAAACAACACTAAACAACAAATAAACAGCAAATAAACAACAATAAACAACAATAAACAACAAATAAACAGCAAAAAACAACAAATAAACAACAAATAAACCACTGGTTTCGTATTTAAGAAAATGAAGGAACATATTCTGAAGGAATTAACAAAGACAAGAAACGCATTAAAACGAAAATTTCAAAGCATAAAATTAGGGAGAGAAGAAATGAATATCAATTAGAAGAGACATTTAAACCAATTACGCAACCTCTTAAAAAACTCATCACTGGAAATATACTACCCAATCAGCCTTTAAAGACGAAGAAAGAAGAAAATGAAGATTATACAAAACATGAAATTAAAGTAGATCAAAACTATAGTAATGTATCTCATGATACATATGATGAGGAAATCACAGAAGATCAATTCTATTCTCAACCTTTTGTGTCAACTAATGAAAGCAATAATCAGCATACTGTAACAAGCAATGTGAGTTATAATTTAAATCTGAGTGAGCTAGAGCGAAAGGGCGAGCTTGATAAAGCCTTTGGCCCCTACAAGAAAAGCGGAGAAATGAAATTGGGAGCAACTAAAATAATTGTAGATGATAATGAACTAATATTAGAAACCGGTGAAAAGTGGAAACTAACACCAGGATTATATTCTTTAATCTACCGTAAAAACCCCCAAGGCTATGACGAAATGGATTTGGAATCATATCAGAAAATTTTAATAAAAACCAATGCTCATAGAAGAAATCACTTACATAATGATGCTCTTAAGGGTAATCGCTCTAAAAAATATCTCACAATCATAAAAAAACTGTTTCCATCAATGAACGCGCCTAGTGCGATGTCTACAGCTAACCGCCGTACAAAATCTATTCATGAAGGGGGCGGTCTAATGACACTTAGTACAAGTAAACCAAATTATGTATACTGGGATGATCCGAATGAGATCGTTAATAGACTGAGACTTCTAGTTGCATCACAATCAGCTGGTCATAGTAATCATAACAATGAAATAGTTTCCATAATTGAAGAGCTGCGAGAAGCAAAAATAATTTTTTAAATAAAAATGATACGTTCAATGATTTTAGCAACAATATCAAAATGTCGCTTGACAAGTTCGGACATTTTTCCTCCAGCAACATTACAAACCAAAATTATACTATGAAGAAATCTATTCCTGGCATATTGATAGATAATGAAAGTAATATAATTTTTTCAAACAAAAGACTTAAAAATGTAGGTGAACCCCTAGAAGACAATGATGTATGCACAAAAATATTTATGGAACGTAAAATAAAGCAAACGATGAGAAAGAAAGATAAACTCTTAATGGAGCAAATTACATCGAACGAGAAACTGATAGGCGAGATAGCATCTAGTTTCCAGAATATAAAGACTGAGAATAAAAGTGAAATTCAAAACACAGATAAATCACTTAAAGAATACGTGAACATAGAAATTGAAACATTACGTCGTCTAATTAGCACTGAAAATCGAAAGATGCTATCTGCAATGAGACCTTAAAAACCCATATATTTACATATTTTAAACAACACACAGTTTAGGGAGAACTATAAATAATGCATGCACTTGTGAGGTATAAGGTAAAGACTTAATGGTCGTCGACAAGTTCGGTCACTTCTCTAATGAGTGACACAACAGGAAATATGATCTCCAGTTGTTGGACTTGCATGTGGATAATAAGCAATATGTTGATGCAGAAAACAGGCAAATTAAAAACATCAGTAACGCAATGGACGAAAAAGACACGGTTAACACAAATTTTCTACAATCGAGAATCAACGAAGCGACACAAGGCTTGCACACGCTTATAAAACATCTAAAATAAAATAAAAACGTAAAAAATAAATATAAAAAAAAAAATCAATATTGAAAGTCTCATTATTAACATACGCACCAAGTGAAGTTGACATTAAGAACAGAAAATATATAGATGGAAAAAATAAATCAATGGGAAAACATGACTAAAAGAGATTTAATTAATGAATTACATGCACCAGCCCGTAAAACTTTAGGCGTCGACGTGTTGTTTAAAAGGAATCGACGACCTTTGGCAAGCAGATTTGGTAGAAATGGGAAAGTACTCGTCATCGAATAAAGGCTATAAATTTCTATTGACGGTTATCGACACATTCTCTAAATATGCATGGGGAGTTGCATTGAAATCTAAATCAGCTAAAGACGTTACTAACGCTTTATCAAGTATTTTTAAATTTGGACGAATTCCTAAGAATTTGCAAACCGACGATGGGAAAGAGTTCTTTAATAATACTTTCAAAACATTATGTGACAAAAATAACATCAACCACTATTCGACATATAGTGGGTTAAAAGCCGTCTATTGTTGAACGTTTTAATAGAACCCTCAAGGAAATGATGTGGCGAGAGTTTAGTTTCAAAGGAACATATCATTGGATTAAAATGTATAATAAATTGATTGATGAGTATAATCGAAAACATCATAGAACTATTAAAATGGAACCGATAAAAGTGACCCTATTAAATGAAGATAATCTGCTAAACACTGTTTACAATCATATTAAAATTTTTCACGGGGCAAAATTTCATGTGGGTGACTATGTTCGTATAAGCAAGCATAAACATACATTTGAAAAGGGATATACTCCCAACTGGACAACGGAAATTTTTAAAATAAAACGAATACAAATGACAAACCCAACTACATACATATTAGAAGACTACAGGGTGCACCCCTTCAGGGGTTTCTACAAAGAAGAGCTAAGGAAAACACGTTATCCAAATACTTATCTAGTTGAAAAGATAATAAAACGAAAAAACGATCGAGTTTTTGTTAAATGGTTGGGGTTCCCTAATGAACACAACTCTTGGATACACAAGAACGAGGTGCTCTAAATGGCGACAGATCATCAACGACGAACCCCTGAAACCATTACACTCACAACACACACACACACACACACAGCAATATTATACCAATTAATTTTCAATAAAAGACATTCAAATGAAATTCATAAAATGTGTATTTATTTATTCATGTTTATTTATTTATTTATTTATATATATATATTTTTTTTCTTATATATCTACAAATCACAATTAGCTTATGAACTTATTCTATAATGACCCCAAGCATATGTTTGGATGCCATCTTCTCTTATTTTTCTCTTATCATCTAATCCACTTAAAGTGGTTTTCTTAACTCTATGCGTATATAAATTATGGAACTTAGCTCTAAACATTAAGCATACTATCACATAATTTCTTATTTTCAAATAAACATTCCTTATAACTATTTAAATTTAATTTATCTAACGCAGATTTTTTGACTCCTTTAGATTTTTTTATGCACCCTCCGCCTCTCAAGCGATAAGCTGTACATCTTTGCCCTTAAACCTACAAACTCGACCATACTTTTGCCGCAGTTTTCGTCTTTCATCATTCCTAACACCTTTTTATTGCACCTTTTTATCCCGTATTTAACCGCTAAATCTTCGGGGTATTCCGAAGTATCAAACTTCATATCCACATCTTTGCTTATATCCGCAAAGAAATCATTTGTTTGAATGGAATAAATAAATGAGTCTGTATCCATATAATTTAATTCGACTGCCTCTTGGAATTTGGGCTTCATGTAATCATAGTGGAAATCATACATTTTCCACTTTGATAATTCTAAGACTGTGAACCCTAAATACATCGGCTTATCATAAGTATTATGAAGTCGCTTCATTTGTATGGCATACATGTCTTCAGCAAATTGTGCAGAGCTATGAAAACTAGCCTTTGCAATCAGCGCTCGTGCTCCCAACCGATTGCAGCTCACTGTTTCCCAAGACGTGACTAGCTTGACATTTTTCCGTTTTTCAACGTTTTCCATCGTTTTCCCATAAACGGCATTGTTCAATAGCTTGAAGAAATCTTTCTCGAAATTGTTCTGTGCCATTGTTCTATGATGTGTGTTAAGATCACTGTATTTTTTCAGCCAAGCCGACTGTTTGAATCTTAACACACGATGGATCTTTGTCAGCTCTAGTCCGTTTATCAAGCACTGCTGCAAATTTCTGTAGTGTATGGGGTATTTTACTTTGGACCTCAGGTCAGCAATTAGTTTGTTGACTTTTGCTGCCGGTGTGGCCCTTTGGTTAAGCGGACAAAACGGAAGATCATTATGTAAATCGTGTAGGTTTGATGGATACATTAAATCAACCTCAAGAATATAACCATATTCTGAGGTTTCTCCAATATTTATTACATCTAATGATGAAATTTCATCTTCGGTCAACCACTGAAAACCTGTATAAGGGAGACATTGCGACATGGCCCAACCGTATAGATTGTTTGCATCTAAATACATTAAGTATTCAGACGGTTTGCTGGCATCGTATTCAGAGAGATATTTATGATTGGCTTTTGAGTACCTTTTACAGCACTGTACAAGCCCACCACGAATACCGCTCTGAATAAATCTATACATATCAATGTCAGTTAGCAGCTCCAGCTCAATTTCTGTTGTCTTGAGCATAGCATCCCAAGACAGACCAGGAGTTGTATAATAATGAGCCGGATCAAGAGAGTAAATTTTCTGACAAATTTCTCTGAAATTTTGGAAAATGTCTACTAACAAAAGCACATCAGTTTTAAGATACAATTCCATGTAATCTTTTAAGGTTTGACAACCAAAAACTGTCCAGACATATTGAGCATGTGCATAATCTTCTTCTGTACATTCGGAGTTTGTGAGGCTATTAAAGAAATTTTCTCTCGAAGGTAGAGAGCTCTCACTTAAACGACTCTCTGAGTCTAAATATTCGTATGGGAACACCCCTTTCTATGAACCAGGTTGAATTGGTCATCAAGTGGGAAGAAACGTCTGACACTTTCAAACCTTTCAACACTTAAGTTTGCGCTTAGCGCATCTAAACTTGTTGCCATGAAACGATATGTATCGAGAAATCTAATTTCAAGATTTTTATCGTGGGAGGCAATGTGTGTATATTTAGAAAGGGATATGTACAATTCCTTATTCAGTGGCAGCACCTTGATTTCACCATCGACTTTGTTTAATTCTCTAACGAATAAATGTGAATCATACTTAGAGAAGTTATGGAAAAATACAGGGACAAAAGGTGCAATTTGGAAAATAATGTTGCAGGCATTATGCGCTGCGCCTCTAAATTTACCAGTTAAATGGCAATGATCTCTAACGCGATCAGCTCCTAACGCCTTTTTACAAATATGGCAGTTAAAAGCCATCCTAAAACCATTTTCCTTTTCAGAACTCATTGTTATGGGTCTAACTGTACTCAGGTATGAGGTGTAAATTTCGTTCACGTCTTTTATTAGAGATTTAACGAAATTTTCACCTGCATTTTCACCTGTCTCCATAACAAATTTGTCTAAATTGGAATTAAAGGCGCATTTGATGAAATACGAGAATGCAATGGGAACATGTTCATGTGTTGCCACTACATTGTCACTAACTCTACAGTTTAAGGGCTTTAACATGCACTCGAAATCTGCATAGACTACGAAGGGTACATCTAAACTACGATTAAAATTTTTAAAACTTAGACTTGCCTTTTCCGCCGTTGGCAAGGTCGATACCATCTTTCCACACTGCTCTTTATGCTCCTCGTGTAGTTTTATGCTGTGGGAATAGTTTAGGCACGTGCCATAGAACAGGAGCTCTTCTGTGTGGCTTGTTAATTGTGTGCGTACAAGTCTGAAAATATAAATCAACGTATTTCATAAGTATTTTTTCTAAATATATGCATATGTTTATTTATATTTGAGTACATACCTTGATAAATTTCTTATCCATACAAAATGGGCCCGACCTTCCATCTCCAACAGCATTAGGCTCACGTGGGATTGTTTCTCCTCCTTCGTTAAATATAACGGCCCAATAACTGCTCCAATCTCCTCGTCGAATCCGAAAACATTTACGCCTATGGTCGGGTTTTGCTCTTCAAACACTTTGAGTTGTTTTAAAGGGAGAGGAAACTCCATGTTTTCAAAATTAAGCGTTAAATGCTCGCTTAATTGGATGACGGTGGCGTTAATATCGTCGATGGTATAGCTGCTGCTTCTATTCGCATTGCCTTGCGGTGTTTTAAAAGCGGAAATTAACGCCCACTTGAAGCAAAACTCGTCGGAATTTTTCACGTTTACCAACGCTTTTTTCGCCTTTAGCGTTTTTAGTAAAGCGATCCAACTCGATACTTTTAATGGAGTATATTTGATCACATTAAGCTCCATGCGAAGAATTTTTGCCAGGCTCCAGCCACTATCCTTCTCCTGAAATTCGTCCATTTTCGCCTTTATACTCGCAGAATGATCTATGAATGCATCCTCAAGGCTTGTTGACTGCGTTACAACACCCATTTCTGTTTGATGCGACTTCACAGATCTTGTCACCTCCTCATCAACATATTTTACATACTCTGCGAAGAGCTCGAAATTAGAAGTATGCATATGTAAAATGTTTTTGAGGAGAGGGAGTAGAGCCGCTGATGCATCGCACATAAATTCTTCCGGCAGAAGAAGTCCATCCTTTCTGTTCTCGAAAGAATATGTGCATATGCGGTTCTTGAAACTGCTTGCGATCAGCTTTACCTGCTCATTCACTGGTGTGAAAACACGGATCTTGTGAGCATTTGACCTGAAGTGCGTGCTCCATTTCGCTTGTAGCATGTACACGCAGAACAATAAATAGCATGCTTGGGTGTTGGCATAGCAGTTTTATTGTAGCTGGTGGTGGAAATTGGGTTGCCGATGCTAGATCCAGTGGTGTAGTTGGAGTGGGTGGTGAAGCTGGGGTTGAAGGCGTTAGATCCGGTGGCGTAGTCGAAGTGGGCGTTGAAGGTGGGATTGGCGATTGTAGATCCGGTGGCGTAGTCGAAGTGGGCGTTGAAAGTGTTGGAGTTGTTGTTGCCGTTATAGTTGTTGTAGTTGTATCCGATGTGGGTAGTAGGTCCGTTATAGGTGGCGATAAGCCGGTTGGGGGTGGCGATAGGGCCGCTATGGTTTGCGGTAGGCCCCCTGAGGAGAACGTTCGAGATTATCACCGGCTTATTTCCTCTGGTGTGGGTAGTGACAGATCCGTGGGGGGTGGCGAAAGGGCCGCTAGCGTTGGCGGTAGGCCCCCTGAGGAGAACGTTTGAAATGATAACCGGCTAATCTCCTCTGGTGTGGGTGGTGAACCCAAGAACAAGAGCTGTCCTTTAATCAATCCCTTTAAGCTGTTTTTTAAAGAATATTTAATAAATGTTTGTTTTTTTTAATGCATGGGACTATATAAATTTTAATATCTTTTATATATAATCAGTCTGATATGAACAACAGCTTGATAAACAACAAATAAACAACAATAAACAACAAATAAACAACAATAAACAACATTAAACAACAATAAACAACAAATAAACAACATTAAATAACAATAAACAGCAAATAAACAACGTTAAACAACAACAAACAGCAAATAAACAACAATAAACAGCAAATAAACAACAATAAACAACATTAAACAACAATAAATAACAAATAAACAACAATAAACAACAAATAAACAACATTAAACAACAATAAACAGCAAATAAACAACAACAAACATCAACAAACAACAAATAGCCAACATTAAACAACAAATAAACAACAATAAACAACATTAAACAACAATAAACAACAAATAAACAACATTAAACAACAATAAACAGCAAATAAACAACGTTAAACGACAACAAACAGCAAAAAAAAAAACAATAAACAGCAAATAAACAACAATAAACAACATTAAACACCAATAAACAACAATTAACAACAAATAAACAACAAATAAACAACAATAAGCAACAATAAACAACAATAAACAACAATAAACAACAATAAACAACAATAAACAGCAAATAAACAACAAATAAACAACAAATGAACCACTGGTTTCGTATTTAAGAAAATGAAGGAACATATTCTGAAGGAATTAACAAAGACAAGAAACGCATTAAAACAAAAATTTCAAAGCATAAAATTAGCGAGAGAAAAAACTAATATCAATTAGAAGAGACATTTAAACCAATTACACAACCTCTTAAAAAACTCATCACTGGAAATATACTACCCAATCAGCCTATAAAGACGAAGAAACAACAATGAAAGATTATACAAAACAAGAAATTAAAGTAGATCAAAACTATAGTAATGTATCTCATGATACATATGATGAGGAAATCACAGTAGATCAATTCTATTCTCAACCTTTTGTGTCAACTAATGAAAGCAATAATCAGCATACTGTAACAAGCAATGTGAGTTATAATTTAAATCTGAGTGAGCTATAGCGAAAGGGCGAGCTTGATAAAGCCTTTGGCCCCTACAAGAAAAGCGGAGAAATGAAATTGGGAGCAACTAAAATAATTGTAGATGATAATGAAATAATATTAGAAACCGGTGAAAGGTGGAAACTAACACCGGGATTATATTCTTTAATCTACCGTAAAAACCCCCAAGGCTATGACGAAATGGATTTGGAATCATATCAGAAAATTTTAATAAAAACCAATGCTCATAGAAGAAATCACTTACATAATGATGCTCTTAAGGGTAATCGCTCTAAAAAATATCTCACAATCATAAAAAAACTGTTTCCATCAATGAACGCGCCTAGTGCGATGTCTACACCTAACCGCCGTACAAAATCTATTCATAAAGGGGGCGGTCTAATGACACTTAGTACAAGTAAACCAAATTATGTATACTGGGATGATCCGAATGAGATCGTTAATAGACTGAGACTTCTAGTTGCATCACAATCAGCTGGTCATAGTAATCATAACAATGAAATAGTTTCCATAATTGAAGAGCTGCGAGAAGCAAAAATAATTTTTTAAATAAAAATTATGTGTTCAATGATTTTAGCAACAATATCAAAATGTCGCTTGACAAGTTCGGTCATTTTTCCTCCAGCAACATTACAAACCAAAATTATACCATGAAGAAATCTATTCCTGGCATATTGATAGATAATGAAAGTAATATTATTTTTTCAAACAAAAGACTTAAAAATGTAGATGAACCCCTAGAAGACAATGATGTTTGCACAAAAATATTTATGAAACGTAAAATAAAGCAAACGATGAGAAAGAAAGATAAACTCTTAATTGAGCAAATTACATCGAACGAGAAACTGATAGGCGAGATAGCATCTAGTTTCCAGAATATAAAAGCTGAGTATAAAAGTGAAATTTAAAACACAGATAAATCACTTAAAGAATACGTGAACATAGAAATTGAAACATAACGTCGTCTAATTAGCACTGAAAATCGAAAGACGTTATCTGCAATGGAGACTTTAAAAACCCATATATTTACATATTTTAAAAAACACGCAGTTAAGGGGAGAACTATAAATAATGCATGCACTTGTGAGGTATAAGGTAAAGACTTAATGGTCGTCGACAAGTTCGGTTACTTCTCTAATGAGTGATACAACATGAAATATGATCTCCAGTTGTTGGACTTGCATATGGATAATAAGCAATATGTTGATGCACAAAATAGGCGAATTAAACACATCAGTAACGCAATGGACGAAAAAGACACGGTTAACACAAATTTTCTACAATCGAGAATCAACGAAGCGACACAAGACTTGCACACGCTCATAAACATCTAAAATGAAAAAAACGTAAAAAATAAATATATAAAAAAAAAAAATCAATATTGATAGGACTCATTATTAACATACGCATCAAGTGATGTTGACATTAAGAACAGAAAATATATAGATGGAAAAAATAAATCAATGGGAAAACATGACTAAAAGAGATTTAATTAATGAATTACATGCACCAGCCCGTAAAAACTTTAGGCGTCGACGTGTTCTTATAAAAGGAATCGACGACCTTTGGCAAGCAGATTTAGTAGAAATGGGAAAGTACTCGTCATCGAATAAAGGCTATAAATTTCTATTGACGGTTATCGACACATTCTCTAAATATGCATGGGGAGTTACATTGAAATCTAAATCAGCTAAAGACGTTACTAAGGCTTTATCAAGTATTTTTCAATTTTTCAAAACATTATGTGAAAAAAATAACATCAACCACTATTCGACATATAGTGGGTTAAAACCGTCTATTGTTGAACGTTTTAATAGAACCCTCAAGGAAATGATGTGGCGAGAGTTTAGTTTCAAAGGAACATATCATTGGATTGAAATGTATAATAAATTGATTGATGAGTATAATCGAAAACATCATAGAACTATTAAAATGGAACCGATAAAAGTGACCCTCATTAAATGAAGATAATCTGCTAAACACTGTTTACAATCATATTAAAATTTTTCACGGGGCAAAATTTCATGTGGGTGACTATGTTCGTATAAGCAAGCATAAACATACATTTGAAAAGGGATATACTCCCAACTGGACAACGGAAATTTTTAAAATAAAACGTATACAAATGACAAACCCAACTACATACATATTAAAAGACTATCAGGGTGCGCCCGAGTTTTTGTTAAATGGTTGGGGTTTCCTAATGAACACAACTCTTGGATACACAAGAACGAGGTGCTCTAAATGGCGACAGATCATCAACGACGAACCCCTGAAACCATTACACTCCAAACACACACACACACAGCAATATTATACCAATTAATTTTCAATAAAAGACATTCAAAAGAAATTCATGAAATGCGTATTTATTTATTCATCTTTATTTATTTTATTTTTTCTTGTTTATATATATACATATAAAACGATGGTAATTTAATTAAGTTATGTTTCTTTATTGGAGGTGAATACATTTTTTCTTATATATCTACAAATCACAATTAGCTTATGAACTTATTCTATAATGACCCCAAGCATATGTTTGGATGCCATCTTCTCTTATTTTTCTCTTATCATCTAATCCACTTAAAGTGGTTTTCTTAACTCTATGCGTATATAAATTATGGAACTTAGTTCTAAACATTAGCATATTATCACATAATTTCTTATTTTTAAATAAACATTCCTTATAAGTATTTAAATTTAATTTATCTAACGCAGATTTTTTGACTCCTTTAGATTTTTTTATGCACCCTCCGCCTTCAAGCGATAAGGAGTACATCTTTGCCCTTAAACCTACAAACTCGACCATACTTTTGCCGCAGTTTTCGTCTTTCATCATTCCTAACACCTTTTTATTGCACCTTTTTATCCCGTATTTAACCGCTAAATCTTCGGGGTATTCCGAAGTATCAAACTTCATATCCACATCTTTGCTTATATCCGCAAAGAAATCATTTGTTTGAATGGAATAAATAAATGAGTCTGTATCCATATAATTTAATTCGACTGCTTCTTGGAATTTGGGCTTCATGTAATCATAGTGGAAATCATACATTTTCCACTTTGATAATTCTAAGACTGCTTACATCGGCTTATCATAAGTATTATGAAGTCGCTTCATCTGTATGGCATACATGTCTTCAGCAAATTGTGCAGAGCTATGAAAACTAGCCTTTGCAATCAGCGTTCGTGCTCCCAACCGATTGCGGCTCACTGTTTCCCAAGACGTGACTAGCTTGACATTTTTCCGTTTTTCAACGTTTTCCATCGTTTTCCCATAAACGGCATTGTTCAATAGCTTGAAGAAATCTTTCTCGAAATTGTTCTGATGTTCATGTGTGTTTCAGATCGCAAGCCGACTGTTTGAATCTTAACACACGATGGATCTTTGTCAGCTCTAGTCCGTTTATCAAGCACTGCTGCAAATTTCTGTAGTGTATGGGGTATTTTACTTTGGACCTCAGGTCAGCAATTAGTTTGTTGACTTTTGCTGCCGGTGTGGCCTTTTTAAGCGGACAAAACGGAAGATCATTATGCAAATCGTGTAGGTTTGATGGATACATTAAATCAACCTCAAGAATATAACCATATTCTGAGGTTTCTCCAATATTTATTACATCTAATGATGAAATTTCATCTTCGGTCAACCACTGAAAACCTGTATAAGGGAGACATTGCGACATGGCCCAACCGTATAGATTGTTTGAATCTAAATACATTAAGTATTCAGACGGTTTGCTGGCATCGTATTCAGAGAGATATTTATGATTGGCTTTTGAGTACCTTTTACAGCACTGTACAAGCCCACCACGAATACCGCTCTGAATAAATCTATACATATCAATGTCAGTTAGCAGCTCCAGCTCAATTTCTGTTGTCTTGAGCATTGCATCCCAAGACAGACCAGGAGATGTATAATAATGAGCTGGATCAAGAGAGTAAATTTTCTGACAAATTTCTCTGAAATTTTGGAAAATGTCTGCTAACAAAAGCACATAAGTTTTAAGATACAATTCCATGTAGTCTTTTAAGGTTTGACAACCAAAAACTGCCCAGACATGTTGAGCATTGTGCATAATCTTCTTCTGTACATTCGGAGTTTGTGAGGCTATTAAAGAAATTTTCTCTCGAAGGTAGAGCTCTCACTTAAACGACTCTCTGAGTCTAAATATTCGTATGGGAACACCCCCTTTCTATGAACCAGGTTGAATTGGTCATCAAGTGGGAAGAAACGTCTGACACTTTCAAACCTTTCAACACTTAAGTTTGCGCTTAGCGCATCTAAACTTGTTGCCATGAAACGATATGTATCGAGAAATCTAATTTCAAGATTTTTATCGTGGGAGGCAATGTGCGTATATTTAGAAAGGGATATGTACAATTCCTTATTCAGTGGCAGAACCTTGATTTCACCATCGACTTTGTTTAATTCTCTAACGAATAAATGTGAATCATACTTAGAGAAGTTGTGGAAAAATACAGGGACAAAAGGTGCAATTTGGAAATTAATGTTGCAGGCATTATGCGCTGCGCCTCTAAATTTACCAGTTAAATGACAATGATCTCTAACGCGATCAGCTCCTAACGCCTTTTTACAAATATGGCAGTTAAAAGCTATTCTAAAACAATTGTCCTCTTCAGAACTCATTGCTATGGACCTAACTGTACTTAGGTATGAGGTGTAAATTTCATTCACATCTTATATTAGAGATTTAACGAAATTTTCACCTGCATTTTCACGTGTCTCCATAACAAATTTGTCTAAATTGGAATTAAAGGCGCATTTGATGAAATACGAGAATGCAATGGGAACATGTTCATGTGTTGCCACTACATTCTCACTAACTCTAGAGTTTAAGGGCTTTAACAGGCATTCGAAATCTGCATAGACTACGAAGGGTACATCTAAACTACGATTAAAATTTTTAAAACTTAGACTTGCCTTTTCTGCCAAGGTCGATACCATCTTTCCACACTGCTGTTTATGCTCCTCGTGTAGTTTTATGCTGTGGGAATAGTTTAGGCACGTGCCACAGAACAGGAGCTCTTCTGTGTGGCTTGTTAATTGTGTGCGTACAAGTCTGAAAATATAAATCAACGTATTTCATAAGTATTTTTTCTAAATATATGCATATATTTATTTATATTTGAGTACATACCTTGATAAATTTCTTATCCATACAAAATGGGCCCGACCTTCCATCTCCAACAGCATTAGGCTCACGTGGGATTGTTTCTCCTCCTTCGTTAAATATAACGGCCCAATAACTGCTCCAATCTCCTCGTCGAATCCGAAAACATTTACGCCTATGGTCGGGTTTTGCTCTTCAAACACTTTGAGTTGTTTCAAAGGGAGAGGAAACTCCATGTTTTCAAAATTAAGCGTTAAATGCTCGCTTAATTGGATGACGGTGGCGTTAATATCGTCGATGGTATAGCTGCTGCTTCTATTCGCATTGCCTTGAGGTGTTTTAAAAGCGGAAATTAACGCCCACTTGAAGCAAAACTCATCGGAATTTTTCACGTTTACCAACGCTTTTTTCGCCTTTAGCGTTTTTAGTAAAGCGATCCAACTCGATACTTTTAATGGAGTATATTTGATCACATTAAGCTCCATGCGAAGAATTTTTGCCAGGCTCCAGCCACTATCCTTCTCCTGAAATTCGTCCATTTTCGCCTTTATACTCGCAGAATGATCTATGAATGCATCCTCAAGGCTTGTTGACTGCGTTACAACACCCATTTCTGTTTGATGCGACTTCACAGATCTTGTCACCTCCTCATCAACATATTTTACATACTCTGCGAAGAGCTCGAAATTAGAAGTATGCATATGTAAAATGTTTTTGAGGAGAGGGAGTAGAGCCGCTGATGCATCGCACATAAATTCTTCCGGCAGAAGAAGTCCATCCTTTCTGTTCTCGAAAGAATATGTGCATATGCGGTTCTTGAAACTGCTTGCGATCAGCTTTACCTGCTCATTCACTGGTGTGAAAACACGGATCTTGTGAGCATTTGACCTGAAGTGCGTGCTCCATTTCGCTTGTAGCATGTACACGCAGAACAATAAATAGCATGCTTGGGTGTTGGCATATCAGTTTTATTGTAGCTGGTGGTGGAAATTGGGTTGCCGATGCTAGATCCAGTGGTGTAGTTGGAGTGGGTGGTGAAGCTGGGGTTGAAGGCGTTAGATCCGGTGGCGTAGTCGAAGTGGGCGTTGAAGGTGGGATTGGCGATTGTAGATCCGGTGGTGTAGTCGAAGTGGGCGTTGAAAGTGTTGGAGTTGTTGTTGCCGTTATAGTTGTTGTAGTTGTATCCGATGTGGGTAATAGGTCCGTTATAGGTGGCGATAAGCCGGTTGGGGGTGGCGATAGGGCCGCTATGGTTTGCGGTAGGCCCCCTGAGGAGAACGTTCGAGATTATCACCGGCTTATTTCCTCTGGTGTGGGTAGTGACAGATCCGTGGGGGGTGGCGAAAGGGCCGCTAGCGTTGGCGGTAGGCCCCCTGAGGAGAACGTTTAAAATGATAACCGGCTTATCTCCTCTGGTGTGGGTGGTGGCAGATCCGTTGGGAGTGGCGATGGGTGACATTATCGAAATAGTTTGGAGTGCTGTTGCGACCCATGTTCTTATTATTACTAATATAATTGAACGCGTGGTCGCAGTCAGCGTTGGAGTTGTTGTTGTTGTTGCACTTGTTGAAAGCCATTTTTAAACAAAATGATTTTTTTTAACTTTGACGATTTGAGGTTTTGGATAGACGATAGTTCAGGAACTACTGATGCGGGTTCAATGAAGGAAAGGAGCCTTTATAGCTCAGGGACTGATTTTTCTATTACTTCATTCAATTGATAAATATTAGAGATAGGGACAAACAGGTTTAAGAGGACATGGGGTATGATCCGGTGCATCTACAATACAAGTGTGTACACTTTTTGAAGAAACTTCTCACGCCCAAAGTCATAAAACAATCAAAATAATGTGAAGATGAAAGAAGATATCCTAAAAATCAGTGAAATCTGGGGCATTCGATGATTCTGATACTAAAAATTGACACGTTAACCACAAGTCATAAAACTAGAATAATTAGGAGAAAACAATTACAGAAGCCCATTCATACATTACCTGAATACATGATTACCCTTTACCCTTGCAACACGCACCCAGAATAGTGCTGTTTACTCTTGTCAGTAGGTGTCTACAGGCGTGAAATTTACGATCGAACCTTTTTCTCCAACAAAACCTGTTTACAAGTGTGCGCCGCACTTGTGTTCCTTCGCCGTGTAGAAAAACGGTCTGTTCACACTCTTCAGAAAAGGTAGAGTAAATTAAATGCGCACGTGCCTGATCGAGCTCTCAACCCGCCCCTGAAAAAGTAAACAAATAAATGAGCGGCCTCTTATTAAACCAGTTTTTAATGATCGGTCCCTTTTCCACCCCCGAAAAACTAGATGAACAATTCGATGCGTGCACTTGTGCGCACGTGATCTCATAACCCCTCCCACTTAAAATCTGAATTTTAATGATCAGGCACCCACGCTACTTCAGAAAATGGACAGTTACTAAAATGTAACGGCCACTTTCCTTAGCTCCCCCTCCTCAAAAGGTCACAAAGGCCCATGCCGATTGGTTCCCTCACTTCCCCCTCCCTAAAAAAGGGATCACGTACCTGCATATTAACGATTGGTCCCCTCACACCCCTCCCTCAAAAAGGGTCAGGTGCCTGCATATTAATTAGGGTCACGTAGGGTCATAAATCATTAATTATTCACATCACGTAATTAAATTGACAGCAACTTCCTGTCACAGAACACACAATTCCCTACTACTTACGTCACTCACGCTTTTGGAAGGCAGTGTAGTTTGCTACTGGGCACGAAAGTGGAAGCGTCGAATTTGACGATGATAAAGCTTAAATCAGGATAGGGATACATACACGGACAGGTATTTTGTTAGGTAGTGCGTGTGTTTCTCCTAATTTGGGTGTCGACGGAGGTACTCTGTTGCGATAGGGTGACCCATGTTACAATTATTAAGTAGCCATGCGCAGCATCCTACCGATAGGTATCGAGAAAACAAATTAGATACGAAACGTACAAATTGGAGAAAACCTAACTGGCGACCGTCAGCACAGCTGACAATCGGATCATTTCAATGTATTGTTTTTTTTTGTTTGATCGGAACGGATTGGTAGAAGACGTAGGTTGGAATAACGGTCAATTCCGGCAGATGGTGATTCTCCCTTACATAGTATTATTGTTGTGAATTACTGTTTTGGTATTGTGTTTAGTTATTTTTTTTTTATCTATTTATGCATTTAAGTAGGTAAATAGTTTTTTGTTAGCCGAGTTTAAATACAGTTAGTATTATGACCGAAAGGGAAAATACGGGGTTTTTAGCCAGCCATTCCTATCCGCTGCGCGCAGGAACAGGTAATGTTGCGCAAGAAAAATCTTGGAGAGAGGATGGAGTCACAGCCACAAGGAGCGTAGGGTTGGCGAGATCTCCAGCAAGGCCACCGGCGCCACCCCCAGGCGAGCTGAATCCACAACTCATAAACTATAATTTTCGCCAGAAGACAGGAATATTCCAGCAGAGCCGCGAGCCACTATAGACTCGGAAATAGCGTCAGCCATAAATGTCGCTCTTTTCCTGGCCCATGAGACCTATAGACAGTTCATGGAATCAGGCATATCGCAGGCATTCAGGGAGGAGATCAATTTGGGGCTCCAGAAAATGATGAGGGCCATCAATGATATGGCCAGACCCACTCCACCGCCTGGCAGTCGCAGCCAGTTTACTACTGAGACCGTCAGGGAGAATATAGGCCCTGGGTGCTGTCCCGAAAAGACACCCTAGCGCCACACAAGCTCCCAGGCCACCACCGAAGCCAGAGAGGTCGAATACCTCGAGCGGAGTAAGTGGAGGACAATGGTGGGATTGGCGTAATCTAGGGCTGGACAGTAGGCTACGTGAAAACAGGAGAGCCGGAGAATTTAGACAGGCGACAACTGGAGGCGAAGATTGCAGAGACGGAAGTCACAGGCGACCAACTCCCAGACCACTCTCAGGTCCGCCTTGGGTCAAACGGGTCGAACGACCAGGGATCCGTTGAAGATTTTGTCTTCAAATTGGAGTACCTTCAGAGGCAATTCCAATGTCCTTGGGACGAGGTCTTGAGGAATTTTCACGTGCTGGTAACTGGGCGTGCCAGATAGTGGTATTGGCTACATGTGAGGCAGCGGTCGGTGATTAATTGGGACGATCTCCGTAGGGCTCTATTGGGAAGGTTAAGAGGTAGCTGGGATGACGTGGATCGGATGCAGGAGCTAAGGCAACGACAACAACTCCCTGGAAAGTCTGTTAATGACTTCATCCAGGCGATGACGGCAATGGCATCACGATTAGAAACTCCACTCCCCGAGTCGAGGCTGATAAAGCTGATAAAGAATGGCTTGAGAGACTCCATAGGGCGCTACATCTACTCGATGGACGTGTACTCGGTAGATCATTTGCGGGAAGAATGCAACGAGATCGAGGCGAGTTTGGGTCAACGTAGTGCTCGTGCAGCATACAGCACGAATCCAAGATATGGGGGGCAGGACAATCCGAATGTTAGTTCTCTCGAAGATTATCCTGCCGACGAGCCGAGGGCCGAGCCGGAGGTCGTGAAGATAAAAATGAAGTCGGCAAGCCTGAGACCGGGCTGCTGGAACTGCGGCCAGCAGGGACACGATTGGAGGGATTGCCTAAACGGCCAGCGTAGGATATTTTGCTATCGCTGTGGAAAGACGGATACCTTCGCACCGAAATGTCCAGAGTGCTGGGGAAACGGCAGAGCGGGCGTGACCAGAGTGGGAGAGACGCGTTCACGAATGGGCCCCGCGAAGTAGTGGAAGATAAGCCCGAAAGCAAAAAAAGCATCATTATCAGCATGCAAAATAAAAATTTAAGGCACCTACCCTACGAAGAAAGGATAAGGGCATATAGGTTAGCTAGGAATAGGATTTTTGAGGCACGGCAGCTTGACGGGATGCGATAGTCACACGAAAAGTGAAAAGGCACGGGACCGATTCACAAGACGACGCTCGGTGAGAAGAAAAGTGGCTGAGTCCGTCAAAAGAGGGGAGAAACTCGATTCGAGAGTATTTGCGGAGGTCAGCATCGAAGGCAAATGTATTGCTGGACTCTTGGACACTGAGGCCTCAGTTAGTCTCTAGAGGCGTGGGGTTTGGGGTACCGATAGAGCGATACGTGTCCAGCGTGCGAACGGGTTCGGGCGAGGATCGATCCATTATAGTCCGAGTACGGACAAAAGTTGTGTATAAGAACAGGGATGAGAATATGACGTTCTACATCTGCCCGTACTTGGAACAGCAGGCATATCTTGGAATCGATTTCTGGCGTGTCTTCGGATTAGCCCCTGACGTTGTAGGGTCAGTCAAGCCAAACGCTTCTAGAAAGTTGATCGTAGTGCAACCGAACGTAGTTGAGGAAATAGAGCATTACATAGAGGAAAAAGAGCAGGAATTAGATGCGGAAGCTTGGGACCTGGGAAGCGAAGAGAAAAGTCGGCTGGACTCAGTAAAAGAAGGGTTTTTAGCTTTTGAGAAGGACTACGGAAGACGGCTGTGGAAACGCATAGGATAGAGCTGATCGAAGGGACGGCACCGGCGAAAGACCGCCATTATCCGCTATCTCCGGCGATGCAGGAAGTTGTCTGGGGCGAGGTAGACAAGATGTTGGTCTTGGGAGCCATCAAAGTCACTGATAGAACGCAAAGCATACACGACGGTCGGGCTAATAAAATCCAAGTTCTGCTTTAAGAGTCTCAAGTATCTCGGATTTATAGTAGGTGAAGGGACCTTACGAACCGATCCTGACCGCGGAGCAGCAATACGGCGAATCCCGGAACCTCGATCCGTCAAGGAAGTGCGCAGTTTTCTGGGAACCGCGGGATGGTGCCTCCGGTTCATCAGAAACTTTGCGGAAATAGCAGCACCACTTACGGAGGTTCTAAAAGGGACTCCGAAAGGTAAATTTCATTTGAGCCATAAAGCAGCGAAAGTCGTGCGTGAATTGAAGGAGGCGCTTACGTCCGCTCCTGTATTGGTTCCCGCTGACTTCTCGCGTAGGTTTTATGTGCAGTGCAATGCATCTCATTTCGGAGTTGGGGCGGTAATGTTCCAAATCGATGCCGAGGGCAATGAAAGGCCAATAGCATTCTTCTCCGCCAAGATGGATAAACACCAGGTGAATTACTCGGTGACGGAGAAAGAATGTCTTGCCGCGGTATTGACTGTCCAAAAGTTTAGGCCGTACATCGAAATGATGCCATTCACGGTAATCACCGATCACGCCAGCCTCAAATGGCTCATGTCATTGCGAGATTTGGACGGTCGCTTAGCTAGGTGGTCTCGACGCCTGCAGCGCTTCGACTTCCAGAACGAGCGCAGGAAAGGGGCGGACAATGTTGTCGCTGACACTTTGTCACGCAGTGTCGCCGAGTTGTCACTGGACTTAGAGCAGTTGCTGGGGATACAGATAGTAGCGTTTGAGTCGGATGAGTATCGAGAAATTTTGTAAGCGAAGCGCAAGAATCAGGATCGATTACCAGATTTACAAGTACAGGATGGACTTTTGTATAAACGGACTGGGTTCGAAAAGCTGGAGGATGAAATCGAGGGTACACTATGAAAGCTGTGGGTGCCAGAGTCGCTAAGTTCGACGCTGATAGAGCAGGCTCACTTATACGCGAAGGCATCTCATGGAGGCGTGGCAGAAACGCTCCATTTGTTGAGAAGGCAATTCAACTGGCTCTACATGGCAGCTCACGTGCGAGAATATGTAGGCAGATGCGAGGTATGCAAGGAGACGAAAGCGCCGAACCACCGGATGCAAGTTTCATTATGGCATGAGGTGAAGACGGAACCTTCCAGAAAATATATATTGATTTTCTGGGAAAGTATCCGCGGTCGAAGAGGGGTCACGCCTGGATAGTCGTAGTTGTCGATCATTTCGAAATTTACGTTTCTGAAGGCCATGAAAGATGCCACGGCAGACAACGTAATCGAATTTCTGGTGCACGAGATCATTTTCCAATTTGGTGTCCATGAGACGATCCACTCAGACAACGGCCGACAGTTAGTGTCAATGAAGTTCGAGAATATGATCGACGCCTTTGGAATCTCTCATATGAAAACGGCCATCTATTCTCCCCAGAGCAACGCAGCTGAACGCGTCAATCGCACAGTGTTGGCGGCGATCCGTTCATATTTGGAACAAGACCATCGGGAGTGGGATGCATTTCTGCCCGAAATCGAGGTAGCGATACGCAATGCCGTCCACTCTGTAACTGGGGTTACACCGTTTTTTGCAGTCTATGGCCAGCATATGTACCGCAATGGGGCTAGCTACAAACTTGCACGGAAGTTACGGTCCCTGGGCGAACACTCGATCTCAGTTTTGGGGGTGCAGGATAAAATCCGGCTAGTGCAGGAACAGGTGAAACAGCACCTGCACAAAGCATTCGAGCGCAGTCGACAGCAGTACGGTAAGCGTGCGCGCAAGTTTCACGCGGTGCCAGGCCAAGAAGTGTACAGGCGAAACATTGTACTGAGTGACTTCAGCAAAGCTTTCAATGCCAAATTCGCCCGGAAGTTTCGCAAATGTCGTGTCGTCAGAGCCGTCAGAAACAATGCCTATGCGGTGGAAGATGGTGCCGGAAGATCGTTGGGTGTTGTCCATGCGAAGGATCTGAGGGTTTAGAGGGGAGGTCAGACGGGTGTGGCCTATATTGGGCGTTCCGTTATGGTGGGGCAAACAGACGGAGTCAACAAATGCGCACGGCAATTTCAACCCTTCATTGCGGTGCATAACTCCAAATTGACATGTGGTGTTGCATTTGACTATCGCGCCATTTATTTATTGGTTACAAACGCGCCATGGAATAAGTTAGCCGTCATTTCTAATTTAAGGGCAATGGGGCTCAAATTTAAATAGCCATTGCAGGAAGGGCGGGTACGTTGTGGCCGATAACACCGGGCCTGACAACTCGTCCGATCATTTGTGAATCGAATTGTTTTGGAATTTTGTACCGTCTAGGGGCAGGGTTGAGGTAACCGATCCCTGGGAATGCTGAGGTAGCTGTGGTTGCCCCCCCACCCTAGAACATTTTCGCCATGGACTCTGATCTAGACGACACAATGATTGAAGCCGCACCAACAGCTAGCTCCACAGCGTTGGCTAGGGATTCAAACATTGCTATAAATCATGTAACTGTAAAAGTTCCTCCATTTTAGGCCGAACGTCCCGAAATTTGGTTTGCGCAGATCGAATCACAATTTTCAAGCGCAACATCATTGAGCCATCCTAGAAGCTTGCTGACAAAATTCTCGAGGTTGGTGGATTCAGTCATATCGGTATGGCCTCAACCACAGCACCACCACCAGCTATCCGGTCCACGATAGCCGCCAATCTAACTCGTCTACATGCTGGTGTCATCTGAAGTTCGGGAGTAAGGCCAAGAAACGCAAGCAGCCCTGCTCTTTCAACTTAATTTAAAAAAACTAAGAAGCTCTTCTGTTTTGTCGCCCGCCGAAACAGGAGATGCACGCCAAGGCCACCCAACAAAAATTTCTGATCGCCACAGGTGCTGATGTATCAGTTCTACCGGCACAACTAAAAGATAAACATCTTAAAGCCAACTTTTCTCCAACTTTTCGCAGCGAACGGAACGCCCATCAGCACTTTCGGGAAATAACGCCTCAAGCTTTCACTTGGACTTCGCCGTTATTTTGTCTGGACGTTTATTATGGCGGACGTCGCTGCCCCGCTCATTGGTGAAGATCTTCTCAGTCATTACGTCATTGCTGGTCGACGTAAAACGACGAACACTGATTGATGTCAAAACGTCACTGCAAGCACATGATCTTCGGCCTGCGCAACGGATCGCAGATTTTTCAACGGATCATGCATAATGTCCTACATGTAAAGTGCAGAAATGTCAAGGAGCTAACACTACCCTGTTAGTTAACATTTTGGATAACTGCAGCCTATCGATAAGTCCTCAGAGTTGATAGAGAAGAAGGAAGTCGAAAGTCGTACAGAGAAGTCGTCGGCTGATATGGGTAGGAGCAAAAAGTGGAATTAAAAACGTTGTCAGATCGGTCACAACTAACTTTGTATTATGAACCACATTATCTAATTAAACTTAACTATAATAAATATCTTACATACATGACCTGGAATTTGTATAGGAATTTGACGACAAGAGAAGAAGAAGTTTCTCGGCATGATTAACTACTACCGACCATTTATTGCTAATGCAGCGCACAGTCAAGTCAAGCTGCATTCTTTGGTTAAAGGCAATAAGAAGAATGATAATACTCCAATCGAGTGGGCAAACGATGCGTTACACGCATTTCAAACTTGTAAGGATCAACTTGCCAACGCCACCTTACTAACTTTGCCTGCCCCAACAGCAACACTCTCGCTAAGCTTCAGACAGAGCGTTGGCACACCAACTCGTCGATGGCAAACTTCAACCGTTAGGATTTTTTTCAAAAAAGCTAAGTCCAGCGCAATCTAGGTATGGTACCTACGATCGTGAGCTGCTAGCAATATACCTGGCTATACAACACTTCCAATACATTTTGGAAGGGCGGCAATTTACGGTATATACGGATCATACGCCACTGATCTATGCATTCTCACAAAAACTGGAGAAGACACCGTCAAGACGAGGAAGACACTTGGATTTCATAAGCCAATTCACAACTGACATCCGTCATGTACCTGTCAAAGACAACGAAGTTGCAGACTTACTCTCACGTATCTACACCATTACCGATATTGATTACGAGGCCATCACAGCTGCACAGCGATCCGATCCAGAACTGCAGTGTTTCCTTTAAAACACCGAAACTTCATTGCGTCTAAGAAACGTAACCCTACTGAACACGTCATCACTTCTCTACTGTGATGTCAACGAGAACAGAATTCGCCCGTTCATTCCGGGGCCTTTATGCAACAGATAATGAAAAAACTCAATGACTTGGCTGATCCAGGTCGCAAAGCGACGCAACGACTATTTGTTTAGCCGTCAATAGCAAAAGACGTCGGCAATTTCGCGCGCACACAATGCCAGCGCTGCAAAGTTCAACGCAACAACAAATCTACAGCGGGGAGCTACTGTCAATTAATCGGCGTTTTGACCATATCAACATCGATATCATTGGACCATTACCAGTCTCATGTGGAAATCGATACTGTTTAACGTGCATCGATCGTTTTTCAAGATGGCCCACGGCAATTCCCTTCCCTCGTTTGGGGTACCATTGCACATCACCACCGATCTGGTGGTGGTGGACGACAGCCTACCATCCACAGGCAAACGGTTTGGTGGAACGCTAGCACCGCACCCTAAAGGCGGCCATAAACTGTCACACGACCAACGACTGGTGCGATGTGTTTCCATTAGTCTTGCTTTGATTACGCGCCACATGGAAAGAAGACTTAGGAGCAAGCTCAGCAGAAATGCTTTTCGGCTCGCAACTACGCATCCCTGGTGAATTTGTGACTTTCAATGACAACCATCCAAACGAGACGGATTTTATAGAGTAACTGCGACACAGGATGGAATCTCTCAGGCCCACCAGTACGAACTGCCATGGCCCGAAGAAAACCTTCCTTCAACAAGAACTGATTAACGCAACATATGTGTTTGTGCGTATCGACCGCTTGCGCGAGCCACTCGAACCTCCTTATGAGGTACTGGACAAACAAGACAAATTCTTCAAAATCCGAATGCAGAATCGAGACGTGACCATCTCAATCGACCGTCTGAAAGCAGCATTCTTGGACAACATGGAGATATCGTCCGCCGCAACCATAAATCCCAACATAACGATGACATATTCTAACGCACCGACGCTTCCGATAAAGTCCTATCTAGCGGCGGAGCCCTGTGGCGTAAGTGTGCCTTCGGTGGCAACAAGCCATCGATAATCATCATAGACATCGACTATCGGAGTTCTGGGCGAATGACAAGAGAGAAAAGAACAAGAGGCATTCGATCGCCAGCACCCGACATACCCGCTAAGCTAATAAAATCTTCTAAGTTTGTGATCTGAACAAAGCAATTAAAATATACTTTTTAATGTCGCACATTATGACAATACAGTAGTATTTCACTCTAATAACCTCGCGACAGTTTGTTAAACAATACTATTTTCTGACACATTTAACTCTCAGCAGGTGCCCTTGGCCCCACAAAACTATATGCTTAAATAACTTCTAAACTAAATTTATGATCTATATGAAAATTTCAGAACTTAACAAGAGGATTCAAATTTATGTACAAAGTCTGTATTATTTGAATGGGAGGAGGAATTCCAAATCCGAAATATTGATAATCTGCCTATCTTTTACGACCACCTATTCAATTTAATTTGTCGAGAGTGCCTGACTAGGAGATACCCTGAACACAGCTGCGTGCTGTCGCATTTAAGCCCATTTACATTCATACATACATACACAAAAGCACACAAACGCACGCCGCTTGCTGCGCATATTACTGTCGGCAGATGCGCTTGGCACCCATGGCTTAGCACTATGAAAAATGACATCTTGAAATACTTCTAATCTAAGAGTATGATCGCTATGAAATTTTCAGGACTTAACAAGAGTATACCAGCCAAAACGCTAATCTGTAGTACTGGAATAGCGTTTTTCTAAAATACGGAGCGAATAGGAGGAGGTATCCTAAATTCGAATCTCAATCTGAGTATCACATACGTAAACATGACGACAGCTCTCATATGGGTTCAGGGTATCGCTTAGTCGGGCATTCCCGACTAAAACAATCTCACTTGTTATTAATAATTTTTTTTTTAAATCTTTTTATTTAAGATTCATTCAAGAGGATTGAAATTCGGAATTTATGAAGATTTTGGAAATTACACATGCGCTGGCTATCCTGGTATTATTGGGTTTGAGAAAATAGACGCCCATCAATTTGCGGATTGGAATGTTGATTATGTTAAGTTAGATGGTTGCTACGCCTTACCATATGACATGGATAGAGGCTATTCGGAGTTTGGAAAGTTTCTAAACAGTACAGGAAAACCTATGGTTTATTCCTGTAGCTGGCCTGTATACCAAATATACGCAGGAATTCAACCAAATTTTTCAGCTATTCAAACTCATTGCAATCTATGGCGAAACTTTGACGACATTCAAGATTCGTGGTCATCTGTTGAAAATATAATTGATTATTATGGAAATAATCAAGATGTAATTGCTCCCAATGCTGGCCCTGGACACTGGAATGATCCTGATATGGTATTTATAAAACAGTTAAATAGGTGATATATTTGCTTTAATCAAAACATGAACATGAACAAGAAAGATGTCTCTAGTCAGGAGTGCCCGACTAGGAGATACCCTGAACCCAGAGGCGAGCTGTCGCATTTAATTAAACCCCTCTGCATTCACACACACGACTCCACAGCCGCACTTTGTAAAATAAAATACAAATAAATAATAATAAAAATTAAAGGTCGCGCTTCGCAATAAATTTTAGTATGCCGTAATTGTGAAATTTCTTGCAAAATTTTTACAAAATAGGAAATTATATGTTTCAAATGTTGGTTGCATTTGATCTGGAAAAGCTTTTGAGAGAGTACATGCCAAATATAAATTTTCTCCCATTTTGTTGCTCCAGAATATTTCAAATCGTCGATTTCCCATCTTTATGTCGCACTTAGACCAGTAGGTGTGTTATATATGTGAGCACACGCATGCAGAAAACGCATGCGCTTGGCGCTTACCTCCAGGTGGCTTGCCAAAATACAAATACATTTTCTTTAATAAGTTATGTATTTCTTAATCGATTTGGATGAAATTTGTTTTGTTGCATTCTTATTGTTCAATAGTACATTTATAAGTAGCCTGAAATTGAATTTGGTGGCACTGACTTTTAGTTAATTAAGTTAGTTAGTTGGTTTTAGTATGCTGTAGTTGTGAAATTTTGTGAAAAATTGCGAAAAATAGGAGGGTACATCTTTCAAATGTTGCTTACAGTTGATCTGCAAAAGCTTTTTGAGAGTGTGCATGCCAAATACCAATTTTTCACCATTTTGTTGCTCCAGAACATTTCAAATCACTGATGTCCCAGCATTACGTTGCACTTGGACCAATAAGTGTAATAAGTGAAAAAAAAAACAGCTGGAAATCTCCGTTGACATAGCGAGATATGAACTCGCGTATATTAGCGCGCCAGGCAACACCTCTACCATCGAACTACATCAGCATTTTAATTCCGTCTGTCAAAATCGGAGTTTAGAAACACACATGCACAAACAATCGCATAAGAATTCGAGAAAGAGCTCACGCATATGAATATGCATATAAATGTAGGATTGGCAGCCCTGGCATAGGCAACTTAATCGATGTTTAAATATCGATAGGAGTGTGAGCATTTGATAGAAATAGAGCAGAGTAAGAATTCAATTTGAAGAGAAATGACGTACATGCGGATGTTGCAAGACGCAGAAATTTTAACTTATTCTAAGAAATCAAAACATTAAATAAACGTTGTGTAATCATTAATCCATTGAATGAAGAACGGTGTTAATTATTTACTGCTTTGGAGGAGAATTCTCACAAACTAGGGAACTCAATAAAGATCCCTATAATTTTGGGGCTCAACCTGGATTTGAACCGCAAGTGACTGTAAAAAGTGCCAATCTACCATTAAGTAATTGTGCAAAAAAGCAATTACATTGCAAAACTGAAGATGCAGAAAAACTTTTGATTGCCAAAACCACTAAGTTTTGCGAAGCATTGTGGAATTAAGGCGCACGAACGTCGGCGCCAATTAGAGGCGACAAAGCTACAAAATGAGGAGATCACGACGAGGCAAGTAGTGTGACTACAAAGGAGCAATCGTTGTGACGAGACAACAATGACGATTTCGCACGGCCACATGCGGGTTGAATACTTGGCGAGCGACGTGATATAAAGAAGAGCAATAACAGAGGTCACATCCAGAAGCACCGCTGTACTTGTGTGTGTATTTACAAAGGCGAAATATGACAAAAATCCACTCTTATGTTTTTGTGCTATATTAATAGCTTATTAGTGATATTTGTTTCAAACTTGTTTTGTCTCTTGCGTCCGTTCGCTCTGACTTTCATTTCAGTCTGACCAAGTAATAGGTATCGTAAAAATAACATAAACTTAACATAATTAATAACATATTTAAGGTTGCAAATAACCTAGAACTTAGTAAATGAAATTTTATCGATAGTCGATATTCAAATTCAAAACTTATCATATGCAATCAAGTTAAATATCTTAACATCCCCCCTCCTTGTGAATCGATTCCGGTTCACCGTTCATATTAAATTTTAATAAAATCAGTTTTGAAACTGGTCGCCGTAGTATGGTGCCCGCCGTTTGAATTTCGGCAGATCGAATCTGTTTGTTCTTTGCAACATAATCATCGATGTGTTGAGGCGTCGATGATTATGACCAAGTCTCGTATCTTGATGGGCTCAGTGACGTCATGTCACTTCGGTCGACGAACTAATTGAGGTAGGTATTAAGTAACCCATAGCTTCCAATTCGCCATTGCTTACGCAGACAAATGTGTGCTATTGGGACAACCAATTAAAAAATGATTTGGAGTCACAGGTTCGTCCTCTTCATGTGTGATTGGTAATTACTTTAAAATTGTATGACTGTGAATTTCCTCCTCCAGTGCTTCAGTTGCTGTCGCCATAACTGTATGTGGCCACTCGTTTAGTGATTTCTTCAGAAAGGCAGGACCAGAGAGCCACTCACTGTGATGATCAATTCTCGGCATACTTTCAGGGCGTGTGATTTTGTCGGCTGTGTTGTGTTCTGTGGGCACCCATCGCCATGGGAGTTGACTTTGTGGAGTTGACTGATAGCCAGTGTTGTCGAAGGCCCTTTCGACGTCTAGGAATGAGCACAAAGCAATTTCCATCGCATCGAATGCCTTTTCAATCTTACTGACTATCTGATGTAGAACGACCTCTGTCGATCTGCCTTTGATGTAGGCGAATTGTGTATGACGCTGGGGATTGGTATCTTGCAATCTGCACCGGATATGCAAGTCCAACAGGCGTTCAGAGGTCTTAAGCAGAAAGGATGTAAGGCCAAGGGAGCGAATGATTCAATGGCCCACCTGACCTTGTCAACGTCGAAGATAACACCGTACAGACTGTAACCACGTCTAGCTGGTGGTTCAGTATCCCCATCATTACAGGGATTTTCCGTGCTTATAACAGAACCAAGGAAATCCATCTGAGTAGTAGCAGTAGCTCTAGCGTTTCTCGTCGATCCTGAGTGTAAGAAGCATCTGTTCTTTTTAGGAGCCCCATACCATAAGATGACCATCTGGAGAATACCTTTTGCAATCTCGTTTTTTCTGGAAATGACTCCACACTTTCGCAGTAGGTGCGCCAGGTATCGCGTTTGGCGCGTTTAATGTTCTATTACACTCTGTGAGCACGCATCTGTATGTCCCATGAGTCTCTTTTTGACTTGCCTCTGGTAAAGAGCCGTCTGACCTCCTTCCTTTGATTTGCCAGGCCTTCGCTCCACCAGGGAACCTCACGTTTTGCCTAATGGGGTCTCAGGGCCGCACTATCATGGTAGGAGGTTAAACGCATCTTGAAGTTGTCTTGACGCCAAGCCACTAAGGCTTTGTACAAGTCCCAAGTTGTTTTCTTTGGGTTAAGAGAATTGGAAAGGAGTTCCGCTTGGCCTGGGAGATCAAATCTGATGTGCTGGTGATCTGAAAAAGTGGCTTCAAGGGTAACCCGCCAATTTTTAATAAAATCGGACAAAGAAATGCTAACCAGAGTGAGGTCTAGTACCTCTCCCCTGATACCGTTTATTAAAGTGGGTTTGCATCCTTTATTTGATACATCTAATTGACTACACAAAAGATATTCTAGAAGGCACTCACCCCTTTTGTTGACGTAACTACTACCCCAGATAGTGTGATGGGCGTTGGCGACACAGCCAATGACTAGTTGTTTGTTCGTCCTTCGCCAGAAGTCGACTAGCCGCTGAACCTCCATCGGCGATGCGTCGTCGTTGTCGCCAGGGAAATATGCAGACTCTACTACAATTTCCTTCGCTCCTTCTACCGTAGCCACCTAAATGACGAAACTAGGTCCCTGGAGATAAAGATTTGTCCGAGGAAAGTGCCTTACGCTTTAATCCAGAAGGATAGCTGCGCGAGGCGCTCCACGCTATCGGTCATAAAACAACTTACATGAGCCGCAACTTAATCCTCGGACTTGGCCACCAATCAACCATGGTTCTTAGAGGAGGGCCAGGTTGATGTTTTCCTCGGCGAAAATCCTTTACTAGTGGCCGACGCTCCTCTATCGTGGTGCAGGTTCGCCTGAAGCACCTTGATTGTGCTCATTCCTCCTTCGCGGAATGTTGGACAAGGCAACCGCTTTTGCCTTGTCGGGACTCGTTCCCACGAACACCCTTTTGGTAGCTTGGACGCTTTGTACCTCATTGTACTTTGCGCCTTGCTAGCTGCCAGTCGCTGCTGCTACAGCCCCGATTTGCTTGCGCTCGAGGTTCGGCCGCGGACCGCTCCCCTAGCGAGACCAGCGCATCTGCTAGATGAGGCGACCACGACCTGCCTTGATTGCAAAGCTGCCCCATCGGGAACCTGATCACAGGTCGAACCATTAGCAGGCCCAGCAACCGAGCTAGTGGAGGGACCCGAGTCAAGTTCCGGGTTTGTTGTTGGGGCAGCAGCAGCCAGCACTGCGTAGAGGGACCGTCGCTGCGGCATCGCAGCGATCTGTCATTCACCATGATGGGTAAGTGCAGCATTGCGCCACTCGTGGTCCGCTGCACTACTCTCCATTGCCTGGTGCTGAAGTCGTTCTGGGCACCTATGTGCGCCAGAACCGTCTCGTTGGGTAGCTCAAGGCTGTTGGCGAAGTAACCTCGGATGAGGTGCTCACGGGGGAACTGGCTTTCCTCCAACAGCTCAAAATCGAGCGAACTGAAGGTCTTGATATGGCTGAAGTTCGCCCTCACCCACTCGGCTGCGTTGTTGTCGTAGCAGACGAGCATGAGCCAATCCTGAGCGACCCCTTCTGACCTTAGCGTCAGCGTGTGGCACCTTTGCAGCTTTCAGCGCAGCTGCTCTGGGGAGCCCTTCGGTTATTTTCACGATGTTTCATTTTAATAAAGGCGATCTCAGGGTCTAAATGTAGACGTGCTACCTGAGTGCCTGCATCCGTCATACCGGATCTCTTAGAGATCTCACTGGATACGTCGGGATCGGTGAGTGTGACGTCAGAGCCCGATTCAGAGACCAATGCCTCAATCGGACCCTGTCGGGACAAGCCCTTTCTCGACGAGAAAGTGGCACACTCCAACTCTTTATCCAAGGAAGTTGGTGGTCTTTTCTGATCCTCGCCTTTGCCAAAAATAGGCTCAACCGTGCAGGTTGAAGCCTGGGATGATGCTATTTGAGCCGCATCAAACTCATTATTTTTATTTATGTCTTGGTTAATTTTGAATCCCACTAGTGAACGGGAAGGAAAATCCGCCCGTGGCATAGCCCATCTACCGCAGGAGGTCGAAAAATAAAACTACAGGGCGACAGGTATTCAGAGGCCGCATACTAACGGCCGAGCACCCACTCGGTCATGAACCCTTCGGCAAATGCTGTTCCACCTTGAATTGAGGTAATTTTCTGAAGAGTTGTCTTCTCTTTGCCCGACTACCATTAGTCAGCACCCTTGGCAGACACATGACCATACCAAGGACCTGCTTCCCGCTGCCCTCACGAGGAGAGTATAGTCGCACTTCGAACAATGTGTGCAGATACGGCGCGTATTATTCAAGTAATAATTACACGTTAGTCCCCTTGCACACCAATTAGCTGATAGCCAACTGTAACTATGCCGGACACATTCCACATATTACAAACGGATCGCAATTAATTTGAGAACGTACTAAACAATAATTTGCCAAATTTTGTGACAAAAACTCACTCTTATATTTTTGTACTATATTAATCGTTTATTAGTGATATTTGTTTCAAATTTGTTTTGTCTCCTGCGTCCGTTCGCTCTGACTTTCGTTTCAGTGTGACCAAGTAATAGGTATCGTAAAAATAACATAAGCTTAACATAATTAATAACATATTTAAGGTTTCAAATAACATAGAAATTAGTAAATCAAATTTTATCGATGGTCGATATTCAAATTCAAAACTTATCATATGTAATCAAGTTAAGTATCTTAACAATCAGGATCAATATAAATCGTTTTAAGCAATGTTAGTAAATTAAAATGTAACTCGCCGAAATATTAAGCCTTACAGTAGCTGAGCTTAAAGAGAAATTGAAACATAAACGATTGGGGTACGCTGAAGATCGTACTAAAAAGCGAATTTTATGAAAAATTATTGGCCAAACAGGTGTATAAGATTCTAGAAATAAGAACAGAAATTATAAATTAGAACAAAAACAATAAGGAGAGCTTAACTGAATACTACTATAATATGATTACTCTAGCAAGTCAATGGATGAGGAGAGCATAATAGAGTATATTATTGAGAGCATTCCAGATTCCCAACAAAACAAAAGCTGTCTGCACCATGTAACCAATTTCAAAGAGTTTCGAAAAAAATTAAAATTTATGAGAAGATAAGTGCTAGTCCAGTGCTTAAGCCAAAAACTAAGTTTGAAAATAGTTTAACCAAATCCGAGAGACGTTGTTTTAAACGCGGTGGCAGTAACCATTGCAAAGAGACTGGTATCAAATGTTTTAATTGTAATCCGATAGGCTTTAAAGCAAACGAATGCAAGACAAAAGATACACGAAAGGATTTGAAAAAAGAAATATCGAACATGCAGCAAGTTTCTCAGACTGTCTTTAATCGAGCTTTTAGGAAAATTGAAATTTGTTATCAGCATATGACAGCGTTGTTTGATTCTGGCAATGACATTTGAACTGTAAGTGAAAAAGTTTACAAGCAGATGTTACCTCTTGAAAACAGATGTAAAAGAGCCGATTGGAATAGGAGGTAAAAAAATGTACACATTGGGTTCGTTTAGTGGTGCCACTCAGTTAGACGATGTTCCACTGGAAATGTATTTCTATTCCAGGATAACCTTTATGAAGGTGTGATTGGATGTGACATGCTTGATCTTGTCAGTGCAACCATAGGTGCAAAAGGTGTATTTTTTAAGTCAGTCAATAAAGAGACTGGTTATTTTGCAAAGGATGATCACGAGCTAGAGTGCACTTATCATAGTTTACCGCAAATGTCCAGTTCTTTGGGTTCACGTACAGTTATTGCTGTCTTAGCGAATCATTTTCATCACCTACTGTCGGCAAACATAATCGAAGAGTTTTCATCAGAGGTAGATTTGTTTCACTTGAACAATAACTTGAAGTCAGAAGTGGCAAAAAAGATAAAAAGTTATAAGCCGTTAAAATCAGATGTGAGATGAAATGAAGATCTTATTGTCGGATGAAGTGCCAATTCATCAAAGACCCAGACGCTTACCATACACTGACAATTATATAGTCGATAAGCAGATCAGGGATTGGTTAAAGGAGGGAATAATTCGTCATAGTGTTTCCGAATACGCTTCACCTGTTGTGCTAGTCTCAACGAAGGATGGTAGTAAGAGAATTTGCTGTGACTACAGAAAGCTCAATGAGAAGATAATTCGTGACAGTTTTCCAATGGCTCTAATTGACGAGGTTTTACATAAGCTGCAGATAGGGCAGGTTTTTATATTAGATTTGTCAAATGGGTCTTTTCACGTCCCTGTACATGAAGCTTTTCGTAAATATATCTCGTTTGTGACACAGAGTGGTCAATATGAATTCAGTTTCGGACCATTCGGCATATCTAACTCCCCTGCAGTGATTATGAGGTACATATTTGCAGTTTTGAGACCATTGATAAATGACGGTACTTTAATTCTGTATATGGACGACATCATTAGAAATTACGAAAGGTGTTGTGTCTTGCAGAACTTTCAGGTTTGCGAAGAAATTGGGGAAAATGTCAGGCGTTACAGCGGAAAGTTAATTTTCTGGGATACCTGTGAATGCGAAAATAAGGCCATCTAAAGAAAAGACTTCGGCAGTCGATAATATCACAGTTCCACGAGATAAGAAACAAGTTCAGAGCTATTTGGGCCTAACTTCCCATTTTCATAGATTTGTTAAAGATTTCGCTACCGTTGCTAGACCGCTGATAAATTTGATGAAGAAAAATGTGTCTTTCAAAATAAATAAAGAAGAGTTGGCAGCGTTCAATCAGCTGAAAGTCTATTTATCTTGTTCACCGGTCTTGAGGTAGTTCGATCAGAATGCGACTACGGAGGTTCATTGCGATGCGGATATGTATGGATACGGAACTATCCTCTTACAGAAAGACTCTGAAGATCATTGTTTCCACTCTGTAGAGTATATAAGTCGTGAGACAACGCCAGCAGAAGAAAAGTATCGTTCATACAAGTTAGAAGTATTCGCTATAGTACACGGTCTAAAGAAATGGAGAGTTTATATTTGTTTGGCAAAACGATAAAGTTAATAACTGACTGCAACGCATTTAAATTGACTAAGAAGAAAAACGATGTCCCTGTTAAAGTATCACGCTGGGCTTTATTTTTGCAAGATTTTGACTATGAAATCAAGCATCGTTCCGGAATAAAAATAAAACATGTCGATGCCTTGAGTAGAGTCCATAGTCTGTTGATGCAAGATTCCCTAAAACAAGAATGGACAGCATTAATTTATAAAGTGTTAGAGTAGAGTACGTCAGACGATTATTATCTAAAGAATGACATTTTGCGCAAGATCCGGTTAGAGAATTTATTGTTATACCTGCTAAGATGGAAAGCGAGATAATAACCACAGCTCAGCGCCAAGGACATTTTGGTGTCAAGTAGACTATCGACTTAGTAAGTTTAATTCCAGAGTTAGCACGAAAAGTTGATAGAATCGTCAAATCTTGTATAGAGTGTATTGTGAGCGCCGCTAAGTATGGCAAGAAAGAAGGATATTTAAATGCAATCGACAAGTCTGATGAGCCTCTGCAAACCTATCACATTGATCACATTGGGCCAACGGAGATGACCAAGAAAAATTATAACCTGTATGTAGTAGTCGTCGACGGTTTTTGTAAATTTGTGTGGCTTTATCCAACAAAAAGTACAGGTGCAGGTGAGGTGGTTGACAGATTGCAGAAACAATCTGAAGTGTTTGGAAATCCTAAACGTGTGATCACAGATAGAGGTACTGCATTCACAGCTAATGTTTTCGAGGAATTTTGTAAGGAGCATAGTATACAACATTTACTAATAGCGATATGAGTGCCACGCGGTAATGGTCAGGTCGAACGAATTAACAGGATAGTCATTACTCTGTTAACTAAACTCTGCGCAGAAGACCCAAAAGCCTGGTATAAGTACGTTGATATGGTACAATTGTTTATAAACTCCTCTCCTCTGAGAAGTACAAAAATATCTCCGTTCAAGATATTGACCGGCATGAGTACGAGGTCTAAGTGATTTAGAAATGCTTATAGAAGAAGAGTACCTTGCATAGCTGCAGCAGGAAGAGAAAATACGTAGAACAGCCAAAAACATCTCGCAAATACAAGAGGAGAATCGCAAGTCATTCAAGAAGTCCAGTGAGTCAAAAGGGAGTAGGAAGTTAATGTTGTGGTAGCCATTAAGCGTACATAATTTGGAGCCATGTTGAAACTGAAGAGCAAGTTCTTAGGTCCTTATATTCTAAGAAATCAAAACATTAAATAAAAGTTGTGTAATCATTAGTCCATTGAATGAAGAATTTACTGCTGAAAATTCTTACAAACTAGGGAATTCAATAAAGATCCGTACATACATATATATGTATGAATGTGCACGCATCCAGAAAACGTCTGCGCTTGGCGCTTGCCACCATGTGGTTTGCCAATATACCAATACATTTTCTTTAATAACTTCTTAATCTTAACCGATTTTGATGAACTTTTTTTTAATCCATTCTTATTATACTACATTTATACATTTATATATTAACGAGGAGCCTATTAAACCAAATTTGGTATCTCTGGCTCTGGAGATATTCTCATGCAACTGTGCTTGGCCCCCATTATAGAAACTTAAAAAAAAGTGTAGCAGTCGGAGTCTGTAAGCAGTCAAAACCAAACCAAATTACCAAAGTATGCTAAAGATGGCGGCAGCTATGTTGCACTGGCATCATTGATGTGCACATATCGAGTTTTGGAAATTGTTGGCGTGGTAGTGGGCGTAGCCAAAAAACTTTGGATGCCATTTTTAAAGGTGGTCATATATTTTATGCATCTAGCTTTAGTGAAAAAGTGAAAAGTGAATGCCGGATATTGCACAAACCCAAAATACAAGTTTCATTTCGTGAACGAGTATAAACATTAATGGTCGCGCTGCGCGTGCGTTTTTAATATTTGCGGGCAATTTAGAGTATGCCATAGTTGTGAAATTTCTCGCATGGGATTCCATCTGGGCCTGGTGTTTTTAGGTTTTTAGACTTTTGGCGATAGTCAGTAACTCATCGACTGTGACCTCGTCGACATGTTCTGTAGTGGCTGCTCGGTCCATCGATGGGAAATCGTTTTCACCTCCAATGTTCGGTCTGTTTGGGAAGAGTGTATTCATGATCGACGTTATCTCGCTGGGCTCAGTTGGCTGTATCTTTTTGCCGGCGTATAGGTTTGACGCCAGTTTTGTAGGCCTTTCCACAAGAGTCGTATTCGGCTGAGTCACACAGCTCCAAAAAGTATTTCCGTTTGCTCTCCCGGATTGGATTTTTTACTAGTCTTTTTACTAGCTAAGACTACCGCGGGCACGCTGGGATCTCTTTCTGGCCTGGATGCAGATTCGCCTGGCTTCAGAAATGCTTTCATTCCACCAGTATGTGGGTACATGGTGTTGTAAAAAAGTTCTGTGGACTACCATGCTGTAGTCGCTGGCACGCGATATTTGTGCTGCCCTCTACGTTCGCAGATGTGGCAAGCGATTGGATGGCATTTGTAAAGGCCACTTGGTTAAAAGTGACCGCGTGGTTAGCTTTCCGATGAGGTCTCCTAGTCGTTCTGGCAGCCAGGTTTCTTTCAATTGTGCTCAGAATTGCTGAGTGGTCGCTTGCAGAGTACGCGTCGCATATTTTCCATTTAGCTCCGATAGCAATAGATGAGCTTTCAAATGTAATGTCGATTATAGACTCCGTACCGGCCCTGCTGAAGATATTCTGGGAGCCCGAGTTGAGCAATGCAATATCTAACGATGCAAAGGTTTCTATTAGGGCACCATTCCACAGCCCAGGCGTTACAGTCACCAGCAATGTTGCCTTTTCGCCCCCTAGCGTCGTCTACTAGCTCTGCCAGTGCGGATGTAAAGTCACACATCTGCATGCTCGGCGCTAGATAGCAGCTATAAATCCAGAGGTTTCCAAATTGTGCACGCACGAACCCATTAAACGACTTGGTGTTGGAGAGTGAAGTCGATGGGTCGCCACATACCCAGAGCGGAGCTTTACTGTCCGCATTCGTGGTCCAAAATCTCGGGCAACTGGTCTCGCAGTGGTGGGGCTCACTGAGGACAGCTATTTTGATGCCCATTTCACTAACAGTCTGCTCTAGAAGTGCTTCAGCAGCTATGCAGTGGTTAAGATTTAGTTGGAGTATATTTAACATTTCATCTTACGCACAGCCTTTCTGTACGTCGGGCACTTCAAACTACCTGCTGCGTGGCCCGTTGACTTTTCCCCTGTACGTGTGCAAAGTCCGCATCTAGCTGGCTTGAAGCAATTTCTAGGCACATGGTCCGTTTCACCGCATCTGAAGCTTGCGTCTTTCTTATTCTCTCCGCCAGTGAGCCACGATGTGCCAATACTCCTGGCACTTGAAGCAACGTTTTGGTTGGTCTATTGCGTGTATGCGGCAGACCACCCATCCTATCCATGAGCGTTAGCGTTGCTTTCCGTTGGCCGCAAAATACTTGTCGGAGTGACTGTCTCTAATGGCAGGGAATCATTTAAGGCTTCGTTTATCGCCTGGAGCACTTCCTTCTTTATCGCCAGCTCATCCAGATCGCGGATCTCAACTTGGGCCGTCTCAGTTAGAGTTTTTACAACTGCCCGGCTGCCCAAAGCCTTTCCAACGACATCTTGGCTTTCTGTTTAGGCGCCCACTCCGGTGATTGTAATGACGTGTGTGTGTGTGACTTTGTGAATGTGTATGAAAGCAAAAAGGTTTAAATGTATGTAATAGCTCGCCGCTGGGTTCTGGGTATCTCCTAGTCGGACACACACGACTAGAGACATCTTACTTGTTGGAAAAATGTAATTTTTTGAAATTCATGAGGGCGAGAGTGGGCGTAACCGAAATTTTTCGGCACGACATTTAGAGGAGCAAATTGCTTACCAAATGTGGTGACTAAAGCTCTAAAATTGTGGGAGATATCGATTTTCGCGGCTTATCCGCCCCAAGATATGAATTTATCTAACTGTAAATCGTTTGAAAAAATTTAGCAAATAGATCGGCTATGGCCAGATTTGAGTCAGCTGTCGCTTTTTTTAAAAGTAAGGTTGATAGTAGTGTTGATTATCCACGTTTCGCATTAAAGAATTATAAAATCGTCTAGGATCCCGCTGGAACTGTAACCTACAACTATTCAGGTATGCCATATAACATTGGTTATTTAGAACAGAGAAATTGGATCCAGCAATAAGACATCGAGGGTAACCCAAGATAGAGCCAGTTTTCTTGAACTTCCTATGCATCTTTGACTATATATTTTTTTAAGTTTATTAACTTTCATGTTAGATTTTATTGAATTACACATATATCAAATAATAATATTCAAAGCGAAATAAAAAATCGTGATTGCACTCCATGTCTCTACATGTAATGTCGGGACCAGTCAGTCTATGATAAGAGCTGAGTTAGTTTAGCAAAGTCGGATTTCCGAAATTGACATGCACGCTCTGGAGGTTATTGCGGGCAGGCAACGTCAACAGCAATAAGCACACCACCACCACGACGAGGAGTGCTATCTCGTCTATAGATAGAAAATTTGTTAGATAAAATTTCAGTATTTAAGATGTCAGGCCTTAACCTACTAAGGTATAGTTTACTACAAAGACCTCTTACATTCTGATAGCCAAGTGAGACGGAGAATGTTAATTTTTTGTTGGTTGGTTGATTCAAACCAACAAAGATTTGTTTTTTGGTGGAACACCTACAAGGGTCATATTAGACAGGAATCTCGGCAGTAGCTACTGTTGGAGCTATAGCCGTGGTTGACTGACCATTTGATTCGGTCGGTATATTAGCACGGGAGTGTTGATCGGTATCAACAGTGCTAGCAATCGCCGAATCAGAACAATTTTCTGGGTCAAAAGGAACAACATCCATGTGTACAATATTGTTTTCGTCACTTCTGTCTTGTATGTGGAAAGACAGGGAAGAAAGATTGATTAGCTCAACATTAGGAGCGGATATTGTGGGCAACTGTGTTGGGACTGAAATAGGCAGCTTAAGATTGGCCTTTTTACGCCTTGGAGATTCGTTCAAAAGCTTAATTGCTTTGAACTCATTATCCAAAACGAAGAAACCATCGAACGATTTTTAAACCGTCCGAATATATCTCCAATGCCTTTCTTAGACTGCCTCATAAATCCCATCACGTCCCTTTCCACATTCCTACAGGATTTACAAGTCTTCTTCAGACAAGATTTGGACTCAATCAGGTCGATAATGCGGCCATTTAGGCCAGTACATTTTTCGTGCGACACATCGTCACACAGCCAGCAGCAAACGAAACCCATCGGTTTCTTGACCCGGTTTTTTGAGCATATATAACAAGTGAGAACGTTGCAGTCGGCTGTAACCGACAGCGGATTACTCGTTCACAGTGTAATAACAACTAAAACATGTACCCTAGCACTATGAGTACTAATAATAATATAAGAATACATGAATAAAACAACCAAAAAAAAAAGTTTGCATCTGCGCGATTACAACCGGCACCTTAACAGCGTGTTAGTCATCATCGACACCAACCATTTCGCTTTTGACGAAATGCGCGTTCAGTTATCTAAAAAGCTAACCTATCCAATAAGAATAAACATAGAATTCCAATTGAAACTCAACGAGTATAACCTAACCCAACCTAATCCAATAAGAATATACATAAAATTCCAATTGAAACTAAACGAGTATAAGAGAAGTCTGTGGCTAGCGCCGAAAAGTACATACAGGTGCAGATGATAAACACTACTTATGTTAAAATTATCTGTTTATGTTATGGTACTGTTATGGAAGTGTTATGTTGACAATTTATGTTAAGTATTAAATATATGTATATTTATATGTGTTTGTATTAAAAATAATATTAAAAATAATAATAATGCACTTCTAGTTGATCACGTTGTGACAAAACTCTACTCGAGTTACATGTACGACAAGTGCAAAATCAATCAGCAATCAACCGCATGCAAGCAAGCAGTCAGCCTCTGTAAGCAGTGAGAACCAAACAAAAATAATTGCCGAAAACATGCAATAGATGGCGTTAGCAATGTTGCACTGGCATTATTGGTGTTGTGCATATATCGAGTTTTGGACATTGTGGGCGAGGTAGTGGGCGTAGCTAAAAAAGTTGCAATGCGATTTTTAGACGAGGTCATCAGCAATCTGTCGGTAAACATTTTATGCATCTAGCTTTAAAAGTGGTGAAGATATATAGATTCAAGCGAATTGCCATCCCGAAACCCGTAGCACTTTATTAGAGGAGGGTAAACACGAGTATATATCCAAAATTTCAAGTCTCTAGCTTCAATACCGGCGAAAAAAATTGCGTTCATACGGACAGACGGACGGACAGCATGACGAACATTGCACAAACCCAATATACTAATTTCACTTCGTGAACGAGTATAATGAACAATAGGAGCTAGAGCCATAAAAAGTTTGATATGTTCTTGTAAAGAATACGCACATTATGAATATTTCGGATTTTGCATACCTCCATTCGCCCCCCATATCAAAAAAAAATTCATAGCTATCCTATTCTTAGTTCAGAAGTTATTTAAGAATTAACTTTCCATGGTGTCAAGGGCCATGGGCCAAGCGCAGCTGCTTGGGCATATGTATCTCAGAAACTATAAGAGCAAGAGCCACCAAATTAAAATTAATAGGCTGCTCGTCAATTCATAAATGTACAATGGTACAGAAGATGCATTAAACCAAATTTTATCAAAATCGGTTAAGAAACAAGAAGTTATTACGTCTTAGGTATTTGGTCCAAGTGCAAATTAATGCTGGGACATCGGAGATTTGAAACATTGTAGAGTAACAAAATGGGGAAAAATTGGTATTCCAACAAACATTTGAAAGATGTAGTTTCCTATTTTGTGAAAATTTTAGGAACAATTTCACAAATACGGCATACTCAAATATGTCTGCAAATATTAAACGGGAGCGCGAAGCGCGAGCAATAATTTTTGTTATTTATTATACCCTGAACCCATTGAAAATGTTTAAAATGGGTATAATGGTTATGTGCAAATGTATGTAACAGGCAGAAGGAGGCATTTCCGATCCCATAAAGTATATATATTCTTGATCAGAATCAACTGCCGAGTCGATTTAGCCATGTGCGTCTGTCCGTCCGTATGTATGAACGCGTCGATCTCGGAAACTCTAGGAGCTAGAGACTTCAACTTTTCAGCTATATACTCGTCAATGGAACGCGCAGATCAAGTGTATTTCAAATGTTCGATAACCCACACCGTTTTCCAAAAGTCGATAAAAATCTACAACATACAAAAATTTGTTAAGCTTATTACGTAGATTATGAGACTTAGTTACCAAATTTGGTTCAAATGAATATTTATATATACTATAGCACTTAAAGAATCTATTGCATTAAGATTCATCAAAATCGGTTAATGAGCATAGAAGTTGTTATAGAAAACGTGTGGTAAAATTTGAGATTTTGATAAACCAATTGGCAGCAAGTGCTAGGGATTAAAGTTTGGTTTTTCAATTTTGTGTATACCATACACAGATCAACGCTATTTCAAACTATCGATAACCTGCACTGTTCTCTTATTATAGATATTTATCGTTTTTTTTTATCTCAGAAACTATTAAAGCTAGACCCACCAAATATGGTTTAATATGTTCTTGTAAAGAATTCGCAGATTATGAATAATTCGGATTTTGGATACCTCCCCTCATTTTTAATTATTAATAAAAAAAACACTTGTCATTGCATTTACAGCAACAATTCTTACGACTTAGGATGCTCGTCAATATATAAATGTAATGTAGTTCAATCAGAATGCATAAAAGCAAATTTAATCAAAGTCTTGTCATTGATATTCCTGACCATTACGGTACCGTGCCTATTACGGTACCAAAACCTGCGGATCATACTCGTTGTTCTCGTAAGGCTGATTATGTTCAGCTTAATGATCTTATTCAGCATACTGACTGGTCCCAACTGTACAATTGTGCAGATATTGATGTTGCCATTAAAATTTTTATGATACCATCAACTCACATTTTGAAGTCTGCGTTCCTCTTGTGTATCCGGCAAGGTCTAATAAGCCTCTCTGGTTCTCAAAATAATTACTCAGATTTAACAAGTAAGATGGCTCTACTTTTTGTTGCCTCAGAATATTTCAAAAAGTCGATGGCTCATCATAATTAGTCTATACGACTTAGGTTGATACAAGGGACGGCTCCCTTGCTTGAGAATAAAAACCACGTTTACCTCCCTACAAGAAAGCGGAATGTACCACCAAGTGAAGCTCGCGCTAAGTAGACCAATTAGTGGACTAAGTATATCTTCTAGGCTGTGTTGCAAAAAGGCCGGGAAAATCTGGTCGCCCCCGGGGCTTTGAAGGGAGCCAATGATTTAATGGCCCACCTGACCTTGTCAGCGTTGAAGATAGCACCCGACAGTCTGTAACCATATCTAGCTGGTGGTTCAGTATCCCCATCATTACAGGGATTTACCCGGCTTATAACAGAACCAGGGAAATGCACCTGAAGCACTAGCTCTAGCGTTTCCCGTCGATCCTGTGTGTAAGAAGCATCTGCTCTTTTTAAGAGCCCAACACCATTAGATGGCCCTCTGGCCAATACCTTTTGCAATCTCGTTTTTTCTGGAAATGACTACACATTTTCGTAGTAGGTGCGCCAGGTATCGCGTTTGGCGCGTCTAATGTTCTATTATACTCTGTGAGCGCGCATCTGTATGTGTTCCATGAGTCTCTATTTGACTTGCCTCTGGTAAAGAGCCGTCTGACCTCCTTCCTTTGATTTGCCAGGCCTTCGCTCCACCAGGGAACCTCACGTTTTGCCTAATGGGGTCTTAGGGCCGCACTATTATGGTAGGAGGTTAAACCACATCTTGAAGTTGTCTTGACGACAATTCTATCTCCTCCGTGGAGATAAAGTAGGCAGCAAGTTGATCAACTTTCGAAAACACTAACGCTTTGTACAAGTCCCAGTTTGTTTTCTTTGGGTTAAATGTTCGCATTCGCATCGCATTCGCAACGAACGTGATTTTTTTTTGCGCCTCGAAATATTTAACTTTTCATTGTGTTGAACACAGATTACCCTGTGCTTTTTTTGCCATATTTAGTGTTGTGACTGTGTGATACATCGGCTGTCTAAAACACACAGTTGGACATTAATTGGCAGTACTTAAATAAATTATTTAAAAAGAGTTTAAATACAAAACAATCTGTAGCGCATACATATTGATTGACCTGTGCAATTGCATTGTTGCCTGCCTATTTTGTTTTTGCATTTTCGCTCTCATCATATTTTCTGTTCTCTACTCACGCTCTCAACGCTTCTTATTATTCATCTCTATCCCGCGCTCTAACTAACATTATTGTCGGTATTGGTCGTGGTTTTTCCTTTTTTTTGGATTTTGCTTTTGTTTTTATTCTGTTGTGTTTGTTTCGGTCGTCGCACCCACACCGCTTTTATCTTTCTAACGTTGTTGTTGTAAGTACTATTCAGCGTCTCAAATTATTTTAACCGTAGTGTGCCTATCTTTTTTTTATACCTTGATTTTGCAGTTTGTTTGTGTAGTGATTTTTTGTTTGTTTAAATTTCTTGTTTTTATCCCTGAACAAAAACAATAATAAATAAATAATAAATATGTATGCCTGCTACAATAAAAATTCATGAGGCAGACTAAGAAAAGCTTTGCAGATCTATTCGGACGGTTTAAAAAACTGTTCGATGGATTCACCGTTTTGGATAATGAGTTCAAAGCAATGAAGGTTTTGAACGAATCTCCAAGGCGTAAAAAGGCCAATCTTAGACTGTCTATTGTCCCTAATGAACTTTCTGTCCCAACACACTTGCAGCCACAATATCCGCTTTTAATGTTGAATTAATCAATCTTTCTTCCCCGTCTCCCCACATCAATGACGGAAGTGACGAAAATAATATTGTACCCATGGATATTGTTCCTTATGATCCCGAAAAGTGTTCTGATTCGGCGATTGCTAGCACTGTTGATAGTGATCAGCACTCCAGTGCTACCGACCGAATCAAATAGTCAATCAACCAAGGCTATAGCTCCGCCTGTAGTTTCTGCCGTGGTTCCTAATATGGCCCTTGTAGGTGTTCCACCAAAAAAACCAATCTTTGTTTCTAGGCTTGCCCCTTTTACTACATCTGATGATGTCAAGGCCTTTATTCTGGCCAAATCTCAAGCAAATCTTACGGTGGAAAAATTCAAATTCGCATATACTCGGGAAATTTCATCTTTCAAAATAAGTGTTTCGGCCGAACATTTCAGCAGTATTTGTTGTAAAAAATTCTGGCCGGATCACGTAATCATAAAAGAATACACTGCAAAAAAGAAAAATCGGCCTCCGAATTCACTTCCCCCTACTGGTGTTGGCTTAAATCAACCGATTGTGGTCTCTGATAGCACAAAACACTAACATTCTCCCTCTCACTTGGCTATCAGAATGTAAGAGGTCTTTGTAGTAAACTATACCTTAATAGTCTATCTTTTCCTTTTCATGTCATCGTCTTCTCTGACATAAGGTTAAGGCCTGACATCTTAAATACTGAAATTTTATCTAACAAAGTCTCTATCTATAGAAGAGATCGCACTCCTCGTCGTGGTGGTGGTAAGCTTATTGCTGTTGACGTTGCCTGCCCGCAGTAAACCTCCAGAGCGTGCTCGTCAATTTCGGAAAACCGACTGTGCTAAACTAACTCAGCTCTTATCCCAGACTGACTGGTATCGGCTTTACATGTGTAGAGATGTGGATAGTGCAATCACGATTTTTTATTCCACTTTAAATAATTTATTTGATACATGTGTCCCGGTTTGTAATTCACTTAGGTCTAACAAACCTATGTGGTTTACACGGGAATTCATAAACTTCAAAAATATAGAGTCAAGGATGTATAGTAAGTTCAAGAAAACAGGGTCTTCCTTGGATTACTCTCCATATCTGATTGCTCGATCCAATTTCTCTGTCCTAAAAGTTGTAGATTACAGTTTCAGCGGGATCCAAGGCGGTATTATAATTTCGTTAATGCGAAACGTAAATCATCAACACTACCATCAACCGTATTTTTCGAAAAAACGACAGCAGACTCAGATCAGGCCATCGCCGATCTATTTGCTAAATTTTTTAAAACGGCTTACAGTTCTCATGATTACCTATTGGGTCTGCCTTATCCTTGTCACGTAAATGACTCAAATTGCATTTTTGGACCTTTGATCACGGAATGATGGAGTACCAGGCTGTGTGCTTATGTATTGCGCTGAAGGTCTAATTAAGCCGTTGTATAAATTATTTAGTCTGTCCGTGGAGTTATGTTCTTTTCCTAACATTTGGAAAGAATCATTTATTATTCCTCTCCTTAAAAAAGGAAACAAGTCCAATGTTCAGAACTATAGAGGTATTTCTAAGTTGTCTGCTATTCCTAAGATTTTTGAGAAATTGATTACCTCTCAACTGCAACATCTTTGTAGATCTATAATTTCACCCTGCCAGCATGGGTTTGTGAAATTTAGATCTACTACCACTAACCTATTGGAATTCACTTCTTTTGTAATCAAGGGATTTCAAAATAAAATGCAAACAGATGTTATTTGCACTGACTTCAGTGAGGCTTTTGACTCCGTTAATCATTCGCTTTTACTGCATAAACTTCATCTTTTGGGATTTCCAAATAACTTAATTCCTTGGGTCTCCAATTATTTAACTTTTAGAACTCAAAAAGTTTATTTTAAAGGCTTTGTCTCTAAGCCTGTTAATGTCACTTCCGGAGTACCACAGGGAAGTCACCTTGGTGCGTTGTTATTCACATTGTTTATTAATGACCTCCCTTCTATGATAAGTCACTCTCGGGTGCTGATGTATGCCGATGACGTAAAACTTTGGTCAAAGGTTGCAATCTGATCTTGACAGTTTTCAAACCTGGTGTCAAGTAAATTTAATAAATCTTAATTGCAATAAATGTGAATTAATGTCTTTGTATAGAACGCCCTTCTTGAACAATTATTTTATTAATAGTAAGCAACTTGATCGTATTGAATCTGTTGATGATCTTGGTGTCATTTTAGATCCCAAGCTTAAGTTTGACAAGCATATTTCTTCTGCTGCTAATCGAGCGCTTGGTGTTCTGGGTTTCATTAAGCGCTGGTCGAAAGAATTCGACGATACCTACGTTACTAAAACTCTTTATACTTCACTTGTCCGTCCAATTCTTGAGTATTTGTATTTGGTGTCCCTAATACAAGGTTCATCAGGATAGAATTGAATCCTTGATTAACCTGTGCTTTTTTTTTGCCATATTTAGTGTTGTGACTGTGCGATACATCGGGTGTGTAAAACACACAGTTGGACATTAATTGGCAGTACTTAAATAAATTATTTAAAAAGAGTTTAAATACAACAACAATCTGTAGCGCATACATATTGGTTGATCTGTGCAATTGCATTGTTGCCTGCGTATTTTGTTTTTGCATTTTCGCTCTCATCATATTTTCTGTTCTCTACTCGCGCTCTCAACGCTACTTATTATTCATCTCTATCCCGCGCTCTAACTAACATTGTTGTCGGTGTTGGTTGTCTTTTTTTTGCGGTTTGTTGTGTAGTGATTTTTTGTTTGTTTAAATTTCTTGTTTTTATCCCTGAACAAAAACAATAATAAATAAATAATAAATATGTATGCCTGCTACAATAAAAATTCATGAGGCAGACTAAGAAAAGCTTTGCAGATCTATTCGGACGGTTTAAAAAACTGTTCGATGGATTCACCGTTTTGGATAATGAGTTCAAAGCAATGAAGGTTTTGAACGAATCTCCAAGGCGTAAAAAGGCCAATCTTAGACTGTCTATTGTCCCTAATGAACTTTCTGTCCCAACACACTTGCAGCCACAATATCCGCTCTTAATGTTGAATTAATCAATCTTTCTTCCCCGTCTCCCCACATCAATGACGGAAGTGACGAAAATAATATTGTACCCATGGATATTGTTCCTTATGATCCCGAAAAGTGTTCTGATTCGAGGATTGCTAGCACTGTTGATAGTGATCAGCACTCCAGTGCTACCGACCGATTCAAATAGTCAATCAACCAAGGCTATAGCTCCGCCTGTAGCTTCTGCCGTGGTTCCTAATATGACCCTTGTAGGTGTTCCACCAAAAAAACCAATCTTTGTTTCTAGGCTTGCCCCTTTTACTACATCTGATGATGTCAAGGCCTTTATTCTGGCCAAATCTCAAGCAAATCTTACGGTGGTAAAATTCAAATTCGCATATACTCGGGAAATTTCATCTTTCAAAATAAGTGTTTCGGCCGAACATTTCAGCAGTATTTGTTGTAAAAAATTCTGGCCGGATCACGTAATCATAAAAGAATACACTGCAAAAAAGAAAAATCGGCCTCCGAATTCACTTCCCCCTACTGGTGTTGGCTTAAATCAACCGATTGTGGTCTCTGATAGCACAAAACACTAACATTCTCCCTCTCACTTGGCTATCAGAATGTAAGAGGTCTTTGTAGTAAACTATACCTTAATAGTCTATCTTTTCCTTTTCATGTCATCGTCTTCTCTGACATAAGGTTAAGGCCTGACATCTTAAATACTGAAATTTTATCTAACAAAGTCTCTATCTATAGAAGAGATCGCACTCCTCGTCGTGGTGGTGGTAAGCTTATTGCTGTTGACGTTGCCTGCCCGCAGTAAACCTCCAGAGCGTGCTCGTCAATTTCGGAAAACCGACTGTGCTAAACTAACTCAGCTCTTATCCCAGACTGACTGGTATCGGCTTTACATGTGTAGAGATGTGGATAGTGCAATCACGATTTTTTATTCCACTTTAAATAATTTATTTGATACATGTGTCCCGGTTTGTAATTCACTTAGGTCTAACAAACCTATGTGGTTTACACGGGAATTCATAAACTTCAAAAATATAGAGTCAAGGATGTATAGTAAGTTCAAGAAAACAGGGTCTTCCTTGGATTACTCTCCATATCTGATTGCTCGATCCAATTTCTCTGTCCTAAAAGTTGTAGATTACAGTTTCAGCGGGATCCAAGGCGGTATTATAATTTCGTTAATGCGAAACGTAAATCATCAACACTACCATCAACCGTATTTTTCGAAAAAACGACAGCAGACTCAGATCAGGCCATCGCCGATCTATTTGCTAAGTTTTTTAAAACGGCTTACAGTTCTCATGATTACCTATTGGGTCTGCCTTATCCTTGTCACGTAAATGACTCAAATTGCATTTTTGGACCTTTGATCACGGAATGATGGAGTACCAGGCTGTGTGCTTATGTATTGCGCTGAAGGTCTAATTAAGCCGTTGTATAAATTATTTAGTCTGTCCGTGGAGTTATGTTCTTTTCCTAACATTTGGAAAGAATCATTTATTATTCCTCTCCTTAAAAAAGGAAACAAGTCCAATGTTCAGAACTATAGAGGTATTTCTAAGTTGTCTGCTATTCCTAAGATTTTTGAGAAATTGATTACCTCTCAACTGCAACATCTTTGTAGATCTATAATTTCACCCTGCCAGCATGGGTTTGTGAAATTTAGATCTACTACCACTAACCTATTGGAATTCACTTCTTTTGTAATCAAGGGATTTCAAAATAAAATGCAAACAGATGTTATTTGCACTGACTTCAGTGAGGCTTTTGACTCCGTTAATCATTCGCTTTTACTGCATAAACTTCATCTTTTGGGATTTCCAAATAACTTAATTCCTTGGGTCTCCAATTATTTAACTTTTAGAACTCAAAAAGTTTATTTTAAAGGCTTTGTCTCTAAGCCTGTTAATGTCACTTCCGGAGTACCACAGGGAAGTCACCTTGGTGCGTTGTTATTCACATTGTTTATTAATGACCTCCCTTCTATGATAAGTCACTCTCGGGTGCTGATGTATGCCGATGACGTAAAACTTTGGTCAAAGGTTGCAATCTGATCTTGACAGTTTTCAAACCTGGTGTCAAGTAAATTTAATAAATCTTAATTGCAATAAATGTGAATTAATGTCTTTGTATAGAACGCCCTTCTTGAACAATTATTTTATTAATAGTAAGCAACTTGATCGTATTGAATCTGTTGATGATCTTGGTGTCATTTTAGATCCCAAGCTTAAGTTTGACAAGCATATTTCTTCTGCTGCTAATCGAGCGCTTGGTGTTCTGGGTTTCATTAAGCGCTGGTCGAAAGAATTCGACGATACCTACGTTACTAAAACTCTTTATACTTCACTTGTCCGTCCAATTCTTGAGTATGGATCTTGTATTTGGTGTCCCCAATACAAGGTTCATCAGGATAGAATTGAATCCGTACAAAAAACAATTTCTGCTCTTTGCCCTCCGGGGATATCACTGGAATCCTAATTCTCGTATGCATTCATATGTTGGTAGACCTTTACTAATAAGTCTTCCTTCACTTTCTGATCGTAGAGCCATGCTTGGTGTAATCTTCTTACACAAATTAATTAACGGGCAAATTGATTGTTCCGAATTGATTAGCCGGATTAGTTTTGCAGTTCCGAACAGAATTACTAGAAACTTTTTACCGCTTTCTCTTCTAACCTGTAATAATAACTATGTTAACAATAACCCATTTCGGATCTTATGTTCCAACTATAATAATCTTTTCAATATAATAAGTAATACTACTTCCATACATAGTCTAAAAACTCTAGTGTTATGTCATATTTCTAATTATTCGCGACTTTCGTCACCGCACGTTATGCGGCGCGCCCCTCGGTCGGTTGGGCGGGAGGAGGGTGGCATTTTGTCTGGGTCCGCGCGTTAACATCGTATCGTTGGGCCACTTGAATGTACTGCCGTTAGTACATCTACGTCCAATAATAAAAGAATTGGAAAGCAGTTCCACTTGGCCTGGGAGATCAAATCTGTTGTGCTGGTGATCTGAAAGAGTGGCCTCATCGGTAACCCGCCAATTTTTAATGAAATCAGACAAAGAACTGCTAATCAGAGTGAGGTCTGGTACATCCTCTCTGATAGCGTTTATAAAAGTGGTTTTGCACCCTCTATTTGATACATCTAATTGACTACACAAAAGAAATTCAAGAAGGCACTCACCCCTTTTGTTGACGGCACTACTACCCCAGATAGTGTGATGGATGTAGGCGTCACACCCAATGACTAGCTGTTTGTTCGTCCTTCGCCAGAAGTCGACGAGCCGCTGAACCTCCACCGGCGGTACTTCGTCGGTGTCGCCAGGGAAATATGCAGACGCCACTACAATTTCCTTCGCTCCTTCTGCCGTAGCCACCTCAATGGTTGACGAAACTAGGTCCCTGGAGATAAATTCTCTAAAAGAAAAGTGCATTACGCTTTAATTCAGAAGGATAGCTGCTGTCAATATATGCTGCAATACAACAACTTACATGAGCCGCAACTTAATCCTCGGACTTGGCCACCAATCAACCATGGTTCTTGGAGGAGAGCCAGGTTGATGTCATCCTCAGCAGAAATTCTTTACTAGTGGCCGACGCTTCTCTAGCGTGGTGCAGGTTCGCCTGAAGCACCTTGATTGTGCTCATTCCTCCTTCGCGGAATGTTGGACAAGGCAACCGCTTTTGCCTTGTCGGGAGTCGTTCTTACGAACACCCCTTTGTAGCTTGGACGCTTTTTACCTCATTGTACTTTGCGCCTTGCTAGCTGCCAGTCGCTGCTGCTATGGCCCCGATTTGCTGGCGCTCGAGGTTCGTCCGCGGACCGCTCCCCTAGCACCTCTGCTAGATGAGGCGACCACGTCCTGCCTTGATTGCAAAGCTGCCGAACAAGGAACCTGATCACAGGTCGAACCATTAGCAGGCCCAACAGCCAAGCTAGTGGAGAGACCCGAGCCAGGTTCCGGGTTTGTTGTTGGGGCAGCAGCAGCCGGCACTGCGATTGTTGCTGGAGCGTGTCTCGTAGAGGGACCGTCGGTGCCAGACTTTTCCGCCTCACTTAATCAGCGACTGCAGCGACGCGTCGTCCACCATGATGGCTAAGTGCAGCATGGCGCCACTCGTGGTCCGGGCACCTATGTGCGCTTGAACCGTTTCGTTGGGTAGCTAGAGGCTGTTGAGGTGCGCCCGGGGGAACTGGCTTTCCTCCAACAGCTCAATTTCGAGCGAGGCCGTCATATGGCTGAAGTTCGCCCTCACCCATAAACTCATAAACTATATATATTAATATGTGCTCGCAACCGCAGATTATGAATATTTCGCATTTTTGATACTTTCCTCTATTCGCCCCCCATATAAAAAAAACAAATCAAGTACTACAGACTTGTGCTTTGGTTTCAGATTTCAATGCTCTTGTTACGTTCTGCAAATTTCAAACCGATCCTATTATTAGTTTAGAAGTTATTTAAGAATTAACTTTCCATAGTGGGGGCCAAGCGCAGCTGCATGAGCATATCTCAGAAACTTTAAGAGCCAGAGCCACCAAATTTGGTTCTGGCTGCTGCATAAATGTACTATAGAACAATAAGAATGCATTAAAACACATTTCATCCAAATCGACCAAGAAGTAATTAAAGAAAATTTAGTTGTATATTGGCAAACCACGTGATGTCAAACGCTAAGCGCAGACGTTTTCATATATGTATATGCAAATTCTTTTTCGAATTCTCAAGCGATTGGTTGTGCGTGTGTGTTTAATCTCAGATTTTGACGGAGACTATTAAAATGCAGCTGTGGCTCGGTGTTAGAGATGTTGCCCGGCGCGCTATCAGACGCGGGTTCGAATCTGGCTTGGGTCAATTGAGTTTTTTTTACTGTTTATTTAATTTAATTTTATTTTATTTTGAAACCTAACATACTTATTGTAACTTAATGCTTGAACATCGGTGATTTGATATGTTTTGAAGCAAAAAAAAAGGAAAAATTGGAATGCACTCTCTCAAAAAGCTTTCGCAGATCAACTGCAATCAACATTTTAAAGATAAACGTGTAGTTTCCTATTTTGTAAAAATTGGAGAGAAAATTCACAACTACAGCATACGAAAATGTGCCTGCAAATACTAAAAGCATTCATTTTTATTATTTATTTTTTTATTTTATTTTACTAAGTGCTACTGTGGTGTCGAGAGTATGAATGCAGAGGGGTTTAATTAAATGCATGTAACGACAGCTAGTCGTTGGGTTCAGGGTATTTCCTCCTTGGGCACTCCCGACTAGAGCCATCTTACTGGTTTCTTTGAGGACCATTTTTTTACTAAAATTTTTTCATTCCCGTAAGAGCCATTTTATATACTTCTGAGATTAAGATTTTACTTTTTATTCCCTGAACTAGAGTTGTATCGAATCGTTCAGACTAAGTTCGATTGAACTAATCTTTGTACTGAACGACTGAAATAAATTCCTGATTATTGTTCATTCTAGTCATTTGAGTCCCATTCTCGTTCATAGTTATTTGAGTCCCATTCTCGTTCATCGAGTCATTTGAGTCCCATTCTTGTTCAACTGATTCGAATCCCAAAATCGTTCTGATGTTCAATTGTTTTTGAGTCGTGTGTATGAATGCAAAGAGCTTTAAATGTATGTAACGACAGCTGACCTCTGGGTTCAGAGCCACAGAGCGACTAGAGCCATCTTACTTGTTTCAACTGATAATCTCTTTATCTTTTGTTTTAACTTAATATTTTCTTTATGCAGCAAACAAATTCTAGTTTTCTCGCTTCAGCAATTTTTTTAAAATCTTAGGTTATTTATATCAATCGTCAATGCAACTATTACCGGTGGTCAAGCTCCGATCTGGTATTGTTCCCGACTTGAGATATATATTTTTTAAATTTTCTGGTAAACAAATTATTTTCACATAAAAATAAAGCGACAGAGTTCGCTATAATCCTCACTAAAATGGCATTTTCAGCCCATTGTATTAAAATCGATGGTTCCCTTTCTGGAAACTTAAGTAATCTTATGGCTGAAAAGTCGCGTCGAGATTTGTGGCTGTGCTGCAGGCTGCACTTATTACCACTTAACTGACGTCTTTTTTTCAGCCACATCAAAAATAAATAATAAAATAAATAAAAATGAATGCACACACGCTCAAATAATAAAATGTTAAGCCTTAACAAAGGCTAGTAGTACTTGCAACCTTTCCACTCCAGTTATTAAGATGCAGCTGCAACAGCTAAAAGTAGCACGCAAAGTTTACTTTGAAGCACTAGCACACGCGACACACGGGCGCCCGAAACTAGCGCCATTAATATATATGTCCGACAATTATATTTTAATTTAAATAAAAGCACGAAACAGCAAATTTTTACAACGCACCGATTTTAACTGAAGTCACTGCTCAATAACAAAAATAGTTTTTATTTAAAAAGCGTTCAAGTCTTTAGAAACTAATTGAATAACAAAACGTCAGCAGGTTGATGCACTGTTGGGGTATCGATTTGTACGTTCGATTTACAATTTACAAAATTTCATCAAATTAAATAATAATAATAACAAGGGTTAAAATATAAAAATTTTTTTATGTTTTTCAAAAATTATATATCACATTATTTTAGCATTTCTAACACCTGGGTTTTGTTTCATAAATTGTACGTTTATTTTACTTTAATTTGAGCTTAGTTTCAAATGCAAAATTGTGAGAGGCTGTGGGCTAATTGCAAACAAAAATTCGAAGAGAGAACGATGCTCTGCTCTATGCGACGAAAGCGACAATGAAACTGACTTAGACGGTAATAAGTGCAATGGCAATGTTATGCTGCCGCGCAGGGCAGAATTATGCTAATTATCTGTTTCAGCTGCTGCTACTGAACATCTGCCCTCCTGTTGAAGGGCTACGTTCTTCAACAGAATCATCCACTGGGAGGACACATAATTTGGTTACTGCACGACGAATGATTCCAATTGGTGTCCGAAGTACAGCAACTCTTATCACGCCATCGGATCCAGTCACAGTCTTTGTCACTCGAATAGAGGGTTGTAGAGCGCGCCATTTAGAACGTTTTTGCAAGAGTGTCAAGTACTTCTCAATCCAACGCTTCCAAAACAGCTGCTGCACGTGGGTGACGCGTTGCCAGCGATCGAGCCGATTATAGTTGAGTGGTATGACGTTTGGCTCGGGAAGCGCTGTGAGAGGACAAGACGTCATACCAGTGAGCGAAGCTCATCGAAATCGAGAAGGAATGCGCCAATCGAGCGGAAGAGATGATGCTTGGCCATTTTTGCTGCAGCCTACCATAAGCTGCCAAAGTGCGGTGAACGGGGAGGTATGAAGCGCCAGTCGAACCCACTGTTGAGACAATATGCGCGCACTTCTTGATGGTGACTTTCGCTGCTGCATAGGCGACGCAGATCTTCCAACTCATTTTTAGCACTGACGAAATTAGTAGCATAGTCCGACCAGATAGTCAGGCGATAAATCGCTTGAGGGCGCTTAGAAACGTAGCGGTTGACAAGTCTCTTACGAGCTCCAGCCAAACTGCCTTGGTTGCGCAGCATATGAAGATTTGTAGTAGAATGGCCCGCAATAGTCAATGCCTGTGACAGTAAATGGCCTGCAGTCCCGAATGCGATCCTTGGGCAAGTCTGCCATGATGTGCTGCATAAGGCGAGGTCTGGCTCTGTAGCAAATGATGCACTTTCCAAGAGTTGCGCGACTGTCTTCACGCCGCCTATTGGCCAAAACTGCAACCGAATCGATGCTAGCAACGATTGCGGACCAGCATGGTGATGTTTGCGATGCAATTGAGTAATGATGGCCAACGTTAGCGGGTGATTCTTGAGCAAAATTATTGGATGCCGAGCTTCAAAACCAAGCGATGAATTTTTAAAGCGGCCACTAACACGAATCAGACCAAATTCATCCAAGAACGGCGCTAGCGATATGATGTTTCTTAACAATGATTGGCTCGGCTTTTTTATTTTTTAAAACCTGGAAATCCGACGAAAGATGAATTCTTTGAACAACACAAAGCAACAAATGCGTTCCGAGGCGAATATTATCAGCTGTGAGCCCAACTTAGTGTCCGTCAGTGCTGCGATCGATGAATTTATGTACATATACAAATATGGGCTGCATCATCCCAAAAGAGTTGATGAATTTGATTGACAATGTCATGTCTTCACAACATGACTCCATGTCGAATTTCCGGCAGCTCGATCTTGGGTAAATACTGCGGCCATTTGTTTTTGGACTCTTGCAAGAACGATGGACCATTCATCCACAGACTGGAGTTGAAAAGTTCTCGCGGAAAAGCTCCCTTCGACAGTATATCAGCTGGGTTTATATCCGTTAGGACGTAGCGCCATTCCATTCCATCCGTAAGCTGTTGCATTGCACAAGCTCTATTGGCGACAAATACGTTCAACTTTGAAGGTTATTCATGTAGCACAACAGAAGAATCTGACCAGCAAAAAAATGGACAGTCAAGAAGCTTCATTTTGACGATTTCGCTCACTAATTGCGTAAGTAAAGATGCTGCACAGAGCTCTAGCTTGGGCACGGTAAGAGTCTTTAGCGGGGCTACACGTGCCGTCGAACAAAATAGTTTTTTTTGGACAATGTTATTCTTGCAAGCACGAATATAAATGCATGCTCTATATGCTTCAAAGCTGGCGTCACAAAGAAAGTTGCCTCTAGCAAGCAAGTTTGTTGTTTGCTGCATGATATCACGAACCTCATCCACTGAACTTCCGCCAGATATCATGTCATCCACGTATCCAATTGGTAGATTTGCAGGGTGTCTGTGGGAGAGTCACGCCATAATATGCACTGGAGCATATTATCTGGAGCAGTGACCCGTACGCAGCGATACATTTTGCAAATGTCACCAGTGAGAGCACTGGGAAAGGTGCGAAAGCGTATAAGCGTGTTAAATAGTTTCGCCAGAATTGTCGGACCTGACATAAGGATATTATTCAACGAAAATCCAAAAGTCGTTGCTTCAGAGCCGTCGAATACAACTCTCAGCTTAGTTGTAGTGCTATCATCCTTCATGACACAATGACGTGGCAATGGCCAATGCAGAGCAATTCGAAAAAGAGTCCTGCTCCTATGAGCAGATCAGTCCGATGAGGCACGTTGAACGACGGATCAGCTAGTTGAATGTTCGAAGGAACATTCCAATCAGCAGTATTTACTGAACAGCCAGGCAGATTAGCCGTAGTTGTCTGCACAATGACTGCAGTGATACTCGCTGCAAAATCTGAAGTCCGCGATTTTAAATGGATTTAAGCAGAATAACCATCCGTTGCGAAGTTGGCGAAGGGCATTTCGAATGCTCGAGACGGCAGTTAGAGATTTGGCTTTTCGAAGCGATTAGCAAATCGAGTAGTGACCAAATGCAATTGCGACCCAGAGTCTAAAAGCGCACGGCACGGCATGAGCATGACGGCACGATTCCGTACAAGGACAATGGCAGTGGCCAAAAGCACTGCAACAGAAGCAGACTGGGAGCTTAAGGCAAGAGGCAAGACAGGAGACATTGCAACCAGAGCGTTTGACGATGGTGAATTCGATGATGCTGCTACGGTTTCAAAGGCGATTATAATGCAACAGCGTGTGGTGCTTCGATTGGCAAGTGCGGCACGCTCCAGATTTACAATCCCGCATCTGATGACCCTTTTTAAGGCAATTTATGCATAGGGCGAGCCTTTTTGCTTCTTTATGACGAGCATTTGGGGAAAGATTTGTAAACGATGGGCAGCTGTAGATAGAGTGGTCTATTCCCTCATAAAGAACACAGCGAATGGCCGAGGTGCTTGAGGCAACAAATGATCGTTTGACATTATTCACGGTTCTAATCGACGAATCTGACCATTTTGCGCGCATATTTTCCATCGTTCTGCATCACTGCATCAAATTTCGGAAGCAGGACTTGAACCAATAAACAATCGTAGCTTGCCTACCGATGAATCAGCCCTTTCAAGCCCTAGCAGATCTCTGATATGTGCCTGTAAAATAAAACTCCTATTATCAAATCGATTTTTGAGAATATCTAACGCTATTTCATAGTTGCTGTGAGTTATTTCCAACGCGCGAATCGTTTCCAGGGCGGGAGGACAGAGTTCGCTATAATCCTCACTAAAATGGCATTTAAATAAAAGCACGAAACAGCAAATTTTTACAACGCACCGATTTTAACTGAAGTCACTGCTCAATAACAAAAATAGTTTTTATTTAAAAAGCGTTCAAGTCTTTAGAAACTAATTGAATAACAAAACGTCAGCAGGTTGATGCACTGTTGGGGTATCGATTTGTACGTTCGATTTCTTAAAGTTTGCCGCCCATTTCGGCTCATAGAGTTTTAAGATTAAAATTTTAAATACAAAATTTCATCAAATTAAATAATAATAATAACAAGGGTTCAAATATAAAATTTTGTTTATGTTTTTCAAAAATTATATTTCATATTATTTTAGTTTAGGGAATAATTGTTTAATATAATATAATATATATATATAACTTATTTAAATCATCGGCTCTTTGAAGATGTTAAGCATTTTTAACAACTGGTTTTTGTTTCATAAATTGTACGTTTATTTTACTTTAATTTAAGCTTAGTTTCAAATGCAAAATTGTGAGAGGCTGTGGGCTAATTGCAAACAAGAATTCGAAGAGAGAACGATGCTCTGCTCTATGCGACGAAAGCGACAATGAAACTGACTTAGATGGTAATAAGTGCAATGGCAAGCAATCAGAAAGACAAATTGAGTGGTTTTCGGCCGCGTAGGGTGCAAAGCATAAATATAAGCAATTGAGTGCATTGTTTACGGTTACATGTTATGCTGCCGCGCAGGGCAGAATTATGCTAATTATCTGTTTCAGCTGCTGCTGCGAACATCCGCACCCCTGTTGAAGGGCTACGTTCGTCAACAGAATCATAGACTGGAAGGACACATAATTTGGTTACTGCACGACGAATGATTCCACTTGGTGTCCGAAGTACAGCAACTCGTATCCAGTCACAGTCTCTGTCACTCGAATGGAGGGTTGTGGAGCGCGCCATTTAGAACGCTTTTGCAAGAGCGTCAATCCAACGCTTTCAAAACAGCTGCTGCACGTAGGTGACGCGTTGCCAGCGATCGAGCCGATTGTAGTTGAGTGGTATGACGTTTGGCTCGGGAAGCGCTGTGAGAGGACAAGACGTCATACCAGTGAGCGAAGCTCATCGAAGTCGAGAAGGAATGCGCCAATCGAGCGGAAGAGATGATGCTTGGCCATTTTTGCTGCAGCCTACCATAAGCTGCCAAAGTGCGGTGGACGGGGAGGTATGAAGCGCCAGTCGAACCCACTGTTGAGACAATATGCGCGCACTTCTTGATGGTGACTTTCGCTGCTGCATAGGCGACGCAGATCTTCCAACTCATTTTTAGCACTGACGAAATTAGTAGCATAGTCCGACCAGATAGTCAGGCGATAAATCGCTTAAGGGCGCTTAGAAACGTAGCGGTTGACAAGTCTCTTACGAGCTCCAGCCAAACTGCCTTGGTTGCGCAGCATATGAAGATTTGTAGTAGAATGGCCCGCAATAGTCAATGCCTGTGACAGTAAATGGCCTGCAGTCCCGAATGCGATCCTTGGGCAAGTCTGCCATGATGTGCTGCATAAGGCGAGGTCTGGCTCTGTAGCAAATGATGCACTTTCTAAGAGCTTGCGCGACTGTCTTCACGCCGCCTATTGGCCAAAACTGCAACCGAATCGATGCTAGCAACGATTGCGGACCAGCATGGTGATGTTTGCGATGCAATTGAGTGATGATGGCCAATGTTAGCGGGTGATTCTTGGGCAAAATTTTGGATGCCGAGCTTCAAAACCGAGCGAAGAATTTTTAAAGCGGCCACTAACACGAATCAGACCAAATTCATCCAAGAACGGCGATAGCGATATGATGTTGCTTAACAATGAATGGCTCGGCTTTTTTATTTTTTAAAGCCTGGAAATCCGACGAAAGATGAATTCTTTGAACAACACAAAGCAACAAATGCGTTCCGAGGCGAATATTATCAGCTGTGAGCCCAACTAAGTGTCCGTCAGTGCTGCGATCGATGAATTTATGTACATATACAAATATGCGCTGCATCATCCCAAAAGAGTTGATGAATTTGATTGACAACGTCATGTCTTCACAACATGACTCTATGTCGAATTTCCGGCAGCTCGATCTTGAGTAAATACTGCTGTGGCCAATTGTTTTTGGACTCTTACAAGAACGATGGACCATTCATCCACAGACTGGAGTTGAAAAGCTCTCAAGGAACAGCTCCCTTCGACAGTATATCAGCTGGGTTTATATTCGTTAGGACGTAGCGCCATTCCATTCCATCCGTAAGCTGTTGCATTGCACAAGCTCTATTGGCGACAAGTACGTTCAACTTTGAAGGTTATTCATATAGCACAACAGAAAAATCTGACCAGCAAATAATAGACAGTCAAGAAGCTTCATTTTGACGATTTCGCTCACTAATTGCGTAAGTAAAGATGCTGCACAGAGCTCTAGCTTGGGCACGATAAGAGTCGTTAGCGGGGCTACACGTGCCGTCGAACAAAATAGTTTCTTTTGAACAATGTTATTCTTGCAAGCATGAATATAAATGCATGCTCTATATGCTTTAAAGCTGGCGTCACAAAGAAAGTTGCCTCTAGCAAGCAAGTTTGTTGTTTGCTGCATGATATCACGAACTTCATCCACTGAACTTCCGCCAGATATCATGTCATCCACGTATCCAATTGGTAGATTTGCAGGGTGTCTGTGGGAGAGTCACGCCATAATATGCACTGGAGCATATTGTCTGGAGCAGTGACCCGTACGCAGCGATACATTTTGCAAATGTCACCAGTGAGAGCAATGGGAAAGGTGCGAAAGCGTATAAGCGTGTTAAATTATTTCGCCAGAATTGTCGGACCTGACATAAGGATATTATTCAACGAAAATCCAAAAGTCGTTGCTTCAGAGCCATCGAATACAAATCTCAGCTTAGTTGTAGTGCTATCATCCTTCATGACACAATGACGCGGCAATGGCCAATGCAGAGCAATTCGAAAAAGAATCCTGCTCCTATGAGCAGATCAATCCGATGAGGCACGTTGAACGACGGATCAGCTAGTTGAATGTTCGAAGGAACATTCCAATCAGCAGTATTTACTGAACAGCCAGGCAGATAAGCCGTAGTTGTCTACACAATGACTGCAGTGATACTCGCTGCAAAATCTGAAGTCCGCGATTTTAAATGGATTTAAGCAGAATAACCATCCGTTGCGAAGTTGGCGAAGGGCATTTCCAATGCTCGAGACGGCAGTTAGATTTTGGCTTTTCGAATTGATTAGCAAATCGAGTAGTGACGAAATGCAATTGCGACCCAGAGTCTAAAAGCGCACGGCACGGCATGAGCATTACGGCACGATTCCGTAGAAGGACAATGGCAGTGGCCAAAAGCACTGCAACAGAAGCAGACTGGGAGCTTAAGGCAAGAGGCAAGACAGGAGATATTGCAACCATAGCGTTTGACGATGGTGAATTCGATGATGCTGCTACGGTTTCAAAGGCGATTATAATGCAACAGCGTGTGGTGCTTCGATTGGCAAGTGCGGCACGCTCCAGATTTACAATCCTGATGACCCTTTTTAAGGCAATTTATGCATAGGGTGAGCCTTTTTGCTTCTTTATGACGAGCATTTGGGGAAAGATTTGTAAACGATGGGCAACTGTAGATAGAGTGGTCTATTCCCTCACAAAGAACACAGCGAATGGCCGAGGTGCTTGAGGCAACAAATGATCGTTTGACATTATTCCCGGTTCTAATCGAAGAATCTGACCATTTTGCGCGCATATTTTCCATCGTTCTGCATCACTTATTCAGAAATGTGGACAGCTTATCCCACGACGGCAGCTCGTTGATAGGCGAACTTTCCTCCCACTTGGCTTGAGTTGCCTTGTCAAATTTCGGAAGCAGGACTTGAACCAATAAACAATCGTAGCTTGCCTACCGATGAATCAGCCCTTTCAAGCCCTAGCAGATCTCTGATATGTGCCTGTAAAATAAAACGCCTATTGTCAAATCGATTTTTGAGAATATCTAACGCTATTTCATAGTTGCTGTGAGTTATTTCCAACGCGCGAATCGTTTCCAGGGTGGGAGGACAGAGTTCGCTATAATCCTCACTAAAATGGCATTTTTCAGCCCATTGCATTAAAATCGATGGTTCCCTTTCTGGAAACTTAAGTAATCTTATGGCTAGAAAGTCGCGTCGAGATTTGTGGCTGTGTTGCAGGCTGCACTTATTACCACTTAACTGACGTCTTTTTTTTTAGCCACATCAAAAATAAATAATAAAATAAATAAAAATGAATGCACACATGCTCAAATAATAAAATGTTGACCATTAACAAAGGCTAGTAGTACTTGCAACCTTTCCACTTCAGTTATTAAGATGCAGCTGGAACAGCTAAAAGTGGCACGCAAAGTTCACTTTGAAGCACTAGCACCCGCGACACACGGGCGCTCGAAACTAGCGCCAAAAATATATTTGTCCGACAATTATTTAAATAATTTTTAATTTAAATAAAAGCACGAAACAGCAAATTTTTACAACGCACCGATTTTAACTGAAGTCACTTAACATATATCACGCCATCGGATCCAGTCACAGTCTCTGTCACTCGAATGGAGGGTTGTGGAGCGCGCCATTTAGAACGCTTTTGCAAGAGCGTCAATCCAACGCTTTCAAAACAGCTGCTGCACGTAGGTGACGCGTTGCCAGCGATCGAGCCGATTGTAGTTGAGTGGTATGACGTTTGGCTCGGGAAGCGCTGTGAGAGGATAAGACGACATACCAGTGAGCGAAGCTCATCGAAGTCGAGAAGGAATGCGCCAATCGAGCGGAAGAGATGATGCTTGGCCATTTTTGCTGCAGCCTACCATAAGCCGCCAAAGTGCGGTGGACGGGGAGGTATGAAGCGCCAGTCGAACCCACTGTTGAGACAATATGCGCGCACTTCTTGATGGTGACTTTCGCTGCTGCATAGGCGACGCAGATCTTCCAACTCATTTTTAGCACTGACGAAATTAGTAGCATAGTCCGACCAGATAGTCAGGCGATAAATCGCTTGAGGGCGCTTAGAAACGTAGCGGTTGACAAGTCTCTTACGAGCTCCAGCCAAACTGCCTTGGTTGCGCAGCATATGAAGATTTGTAGTAGAATGGCCCGCAATAGTCAATGCCTGTGACAGTAAATGGCCTGCAGTCCCGAATGCGATCCTTGGGCAAGTCTGCCATGATGTGTTGCATAAGGCGAGGTCTGGCTCTGTAGCAAATGATGCACTTTCTAAGAGCTTGCGCGACTGTCTTCACGCCGCCTATTGGCCAAAACTGCAACCGAATCGATGCTAGCAACGATTGCGGACCAGCATGGTGATGTTTGCGATGCAATTGAGTGATGATGGCCAATGTTAGCGGGTGATTTTTGGGCAAAATTTTGGATGCCGAGCTTCAAAACCGAGCGAAGAATTTTTAAAGCGACCACCAACACGAATCAGACCAAATTCATCCAAGAACGGCGCTAGCGATATGATGTTGCTTAACAATGAATGGCTCGGCTTTTTTATTTTTTAAAGCCTGGAAATCCGACGAAAGATGAATTCTTTGAACAACACAAAGCAACAAATGCGTTCCGAGGCGAATATTATCAGCTGTGAGCCCAACTAAGTGTCCGTCAGTGCTGCGATCGATGAATGTATGTTCATATACAAATATGCGCTGCATCATCCCAAAAGAGTTGATGAATTTGATTGACAATGTCATGTCTTCACAACATGACTCTATGTCGAATCTCCGGCAGCTCGATCTTGGGTAAATACTGCTGTGGCCAAGAACGATGGACCATTCATCCACAGACTGGAGTTGACAAGCTCTCGCGGAACAGCTCCCTTCGACAGTATATCAGCTGGGTTTATATCCGTTAGGACGTAGCGCCATTCCATTCCATCCGTAAGCTGTTGCATTGCATAAGCTCTATTGGCGACAAATACGTTCAACTTTGAAGGTTATTCATGTAGCACAACAGAAGAATCTGACCAGCAAAAAAATAGACAGTCAAGAAGCTTCATTTTGACGATTTCGCTCACTAATTGCGTAAGTAAAGATGCTGCACAGAGCTCTAGCTTGGGCACGGTAAGAGTCTTTAGCGGGGCTACACGTGCCGTCGAACAAAATAGTTTCTTTTGAACAATGTTATTCTTGCAAGCACGAATATAAATGCATGCTCTATAAGCTTCAAAGCTGGCGTCACGAAGAAAGTTGCCTCTAGCAAGCAAGTTGGTTGTTTGCTGCATGATATCACGAACTTCATCCACTGAACTTCCGCCAGATATCATGTCATCCACGTATCTAATTGGTAGATTTGCAAGGTGTCTGTGGGAGAGTCACGCCATAATATGCACTGGAGCATATTATCTGGAGCAGTGACCCGTACGCAGCGATACATTTTGCAAATGTCACCAGTGAGAGCAATGGGAAAGGTGCGAAAGCGTATAAGCGTGTTAAATAGTTTCGCCAGAATTGTCGGACCTGACATAAGGATATTATTCAACGAAAATCCAAAAGTCGTTGCTTCAGAGCCGTCGAATACAACTCTCAGCTTAGTTGTAGTGCTATCATCCTTCATGACACAATGACGTGGCAATGGCCAATGCAGAGCAATTCGAAAAAGAGTCCTGCTCCTATGAGCAGATCAGTCCGATGAGGCACGTTGAACGACGGATCAGCTAGTTGAATGTTCGAAGGAACATTCCAATCAGCAGTATTTACTGAACAGCCAGGCAGATAAGCCGTAGTTGTCTGCACAATGACTGCAGTGATACTCGCTGCAAAATCTGAAGTCCGCGATTTTAAATGGATTTAAGCAGAATAACCATCCGTTGCGAAGTTGGCGAAGGGCATTTCCAATGCTCGCGACGGCAGTTAGATTTTGGCTTTTCGAAGCGATTAGCAAATCGAGTAGTAGCGAAATGCAATTGCGACCCAGAGTCTAAAAGCGCACGGCACGGCATGAGCCGGCACGATTCCGGACAAGGACAATGGCAGTGGCCAAAAGCACTGCAACAGAAGCAGACTGGGAGCTTAAGGCAAGAGGCAAGACAGGAGACATTGCAACCAGAGCGTTTGACGATGGTAAATTCGATGATGCTGCTACGGTTTCAAAGGCGATTATAATGCAACAGCGTGTGGTGCTTCGATTGGCAAGTGCGGCACGCTCCAGATTTACAATCCCGCATCTGATGACCCTTTTCAAGGCAATTTATGCATAGGGCGAGCCTTTTTGCTTCTTTATGACGAGCATTTGGGGAAAGATTTGTAAACGATGGGCAACTGTAGATAGAGTGGTCTATTCCCTCACAAAGAACACAGCGAATGGCCGAGGTGCTTGAGGCAACAAATGATCGTTTGACATTATTCCCGGTTCTAATCGACGAATCTGACCATTTTGCGCGCATATTTTCCATCGTTCTGCATCACTTATTCAGAAATGTGGGCAGCTTATCCCACGACGGCAGCTCGTTGATAGGCGAACTTTCATCCCATTTGGCTTGAGTTGCCTTGTCAAATTTCGGAAGCAGGACTTGAACCAATAAACAATCGTAGCTTGCCTACCGATGAATCAGCCCTTTCAATCCCTAGCAGATCTCTGATATGTGCCTGTAAAATAAAACGCCTATTGTCAAATCGATTTTTGAGAATATCTAACGCTATTTCATAGTTGCTGTGAGTTATTTCCAACGCGCGAATCGTTTCCAGGGTGGGAGGACAGAGTTCGCTATAATCCTCACTAAAATGGCATTTTTCAGCCCATTGCATTAAAATCGATGGTTCCCTTTCTGGAAACTTAAGTAATCATATGGCTAGAAAGTCGCGTCGAGATTTGTGGCTGTGTTGCAGGCTGCACTTAATAAATAAAAAATAAAATAAATAAAAATGAATGCACACATGCTCAAATAATAAAATGTTGAGCATTAACAAAGGCTAGTAGTACTTGCAACCTTTCCACTTCAGTTATTAAGATGCAGCTGCAACAGCTAAAAGTGGCACGCAAAGTTTACTTTAAAGCACTAGCACCCGCGACACACGGGCGCTCGAAACTAGCGCCAAAAATATATTTGTCCGACAATTATATTTTAATTTAAATAAAAGCACGAAACAGCAAATTTTTACAACGCACCGATTTTAACTGAAGTCACTGCTCAATAACAAAAATAGTTTTTATTTAAAAACCGTTCAAGTCTTTAGAAACTAATTGAATAACAAAACGTCAGCAGGTTGATGCACTGTTGGGGTATCGATTTGTACGTTCGATTTCTTAAAGTTTGCCGCCCATTTCGGCTCATAGAGTTTTAAGATTAAAATTTTAAATACAAAATTTCATCAAATTAAATAATAATAATAACAAGGGTTCGAATATAAATTTTTTTTATGTTTTTCAAAAATTATATATCATATTATTTTAGTTTAGGGAATAATTGTTTAATATAATATATATGTATATTTATATAAAATAATAACTTATTTAAATCATCGGCTCTTTGAAGATGTTAAGCATTTTTAACACCTGGGTTTTGTTTCATAAATTGTACGTTTATTTTACGTTAATTTAAGCTTAGTTTTAAATGCAAAATTGTGAGAGGCTGTGGGCTAATTGCAAACAAGAATTCGAAGAGAAAACGATGCTCTGCTCTATGCGACGAAAGCGACAATGAAACTGACTTAGATGGTAATAAGTGCAACGGCAAGCAATCAAAAAGACAAATTGAGTGGTTTTCGGCCGCGTAGGGTGCAAAGCATAAATATAAGCAATTGAGTGCATTGTTTACGGTTACATGTTATGCTGCCGCGCAGGGCAGAATTATGCTAATTATCTGTTTCAGCTGCTGCTGCGAACATCCGCACCCCTGTTGAAGGGCTACGTTCTTCAACAGAGTCATAGACTGGAAGGACACATAATTTGGTTACTGCACGACGAATGATTCCACTTGGTGTCCGAAGTACAGCAACTCTTATCACGCCATCGGATCCAGTCACAGTCTCTGTCACTCGAATGGAGGGTTGTGGAGCGCGCCATTTAGAACGCTTTTGCAAGAGCGTCAATCCAACGCTTCCAAAACAGCTGCTGCACGTAGGTGACGCGTTGCCAGCGATCGAGCCGATTGTAGTTGAGTGGTATGACGTTTGGCTCGGGAAGCGCTGTGAGAGGACAAGACGCCATACCAGAGTGCGAAGCTCATCGAAGTCGAGAAGGAATGCGCCAATCGAGCGGAAGAGATGATGCTTGGCCATTTTTGCTGCAGCCTACCATAAGCCGCTAAAGTGCGGTGGACGGGGAGGTATGAAGCGCCAGCCGAACCCAATGCTTAACAATGAATGGCTCGGCTTTTTTATTTTTTAAAGCCTGGAAATCCGACGAAAGATGAATTCTTTGAACAACACAAAGCAACAAATGCGTTCCGAGGCGAATATTATCAGCTGTGTATGTACATATACAAATATGCGCTGCATCATCCCAAAAGAGTTGATGAATTTGATTGACAATGTCATGTCTTCACAACATGACTCTATGTCGAATCTCCGGCAGCTCGATCTTGGGTAAATACTGCTGTGGCCAATTGTTTTGGACTCTTGCAAGAACGATGGACCATTCATCCACAGACTGGAGTTGACAAGCTCTCGCGGAACAGCTCCCTTCGACAGTATATCAGCTGTGTTTATATCCGTTAGGACGTAGCGCCATTCCATTCCATCCGTAAGCTGTTGCATTGCACAAGCTCTATTGGCGACAAATACGTTCAACTTTGAAGGTTATTCATGTAGCACAACAGAAGAATCTGACCAGCAAAAAAATGGACAGTCAAGAAGCTTCATTTTGACGATTTCGCTCACTAATTGCGTAAGTAAAGATGCTGCACAGAGCTCTAGCTTGGGCGATAGAGTCTTTAGCGGGGCTACACGTGCCGTCGAACAAAATGGTTTTTTTTTAACAATGTTATTCTTGCAAGCACGAATATAAATGCATGCTCTATAAGCTTCAAAGCTGGCGTCACAAAGAAAGTTGCCTCTAGCAAGCAAGTTGGTTGTTTGCTGCATGATATCACGAACTTCATCCACCGAACTTCCGCCAGATATCATGTCATCCACGTATCCAATTGGTAGATTTGCAAGGTGTCTGTGGGAGAGTCACGCCATAATATGCACTGGAGCATATTATCTGGAGCAGTGACCCGTACGCAGCGATACATTTTGCAAATGTCACCAGTGAGAGCAATGGGAAAGGTGCGAAAGCGTATAAGCGTGTTAAATAGTTTTGCCAGAATTGTCGGACCTGACATAAGGATATTATTCAACGAAAATCCAAAAGTCGTTGCTTCAGAGCCGTCGAATACAACTCTCAGCTTAGTTGTAGTGCTATCATCCTTCATGACACAATGACGTGGCAATGGCCAATGCAGGGCAATTCGAAAAAGAGTCCTGCTCCTATGAGCAGATCAGTCCGATGAGGCACGTTGAACGACGGATCAGCTAGTTGAATGTTCGAAGGAACATTCCAATCAGCAGTATTTACTGAACAGCCAGGCAGATTAGCCGTAGTTGTCTGCACAATGACTGCAGTGATACTCGCTGCAAAATCTGAAGTCCGCGATTTTAAATGGATTTAAGCAGAATAACCATCCGTTGCGAAGTTGGCGAAGGGCATTTCCAATGCTCGAGACGGCAGTTAGATTTTGGCTTTTCGAAGCGATTAGCAAATCGAGTAGTAGCGAAATGCAATTGCGACCCAGAGTCTAAAAGCGCACGGCACGGCATGAGCCGGCACGATTCCGGACAAGGACAATGGCAGTGGCCAAAAGCACTGCAACAGAAGCAGACTGGGAGCTTAAGGCAAGAGGCAAGACAGGAGACATTGCAACCAGAGCGTTTGACGATGGTAAATTCGATGATGCTGCTACGGTTTCAAAGGCGATTATAATGCAACAGCGTGTGGTGCTTCGATTGGCAAGTGCGGCACGCTCCAGATTTACAATCCCGCATCTGATGACCCTTTTTAAGGCAATTCATGCATAGGGCGAGCCTTTTTGCTTCTTTATGACGAGCATTTGGGGAAAGATTTGTAAACGATGGGCAACTGTAGATAGAGTGGTCTATTCCCTCACAAAGAACACAGCGAATGGCCGAGGTGCTTGAGGCAACAAATGATCGTTTGACATTATTCCCGGTTCTAATCGACGAATCTGACCATTTTGCGCGCATATTTTCCATCGTTCTGCATCACTTATTCAGAAATGTGGGCAGCTTATCCCACGACGGCAGCTCGTTGATAGGCGAACTTTCATCCCATTTGGCTTGAGTTGCCTTGTCAAATTTCGGAAGCAGGACTTGAACCAATAAACAATCGTAGCTTGCCTACCGATGAATCAGCCCTTTCAATCCCTAGCAGATCTCTGATATGTGCCTGTAAAATAAAACGCCTATTGTCAAATCGATTTTTGAGAATATCTAACGCTATTTCATAGTTGCTGTGAGTTATTTCCAACGCGCGAATCGTTTCTAGGGCGGGAGGACAGAGTTCGCTATAATCCTCACTAAAATGGCATTTTTCAGCCCATTTTATTAAAATCGATGGTTCCCTTTCTGGAAACTTAAGTAATCTTATGGCTGGAAAGTCGCGTCGAGATTTGTGGCTGTGCTGCAGGCTTCACTTATTACCACTTAACTGACGTCTTTTTTTGCAGCCACATCAAAAATAAATAATAAAATAAATAAAAATGAATGCACACATGCTCAAATAATAAAATGTTAAGCCTTAACAAAGGCTAGTAGTACTTGCAACCTTTCCACTCCAGTTATTAAGATGCAGCTGCAACAGCTAAAAGTGGCACGCAAAGTTTACTTTGAAGCACTAGCACACGCGACACACGGGCGCTCGAAACTAGCGCCAAAAATATATTTGTCCGACAATTATATTTTAATTTAAATAAAAGCACGAAACAGCAAATTTTTACAACGCACCGATTTTAACTGAAGTCACTGCTCAGTAACAAAAATAGTTTTTATTTAAAAAGCGTTCAAGTCTTTAGAAACTAATTGAATAACAAAACGTCAGCAGGTTGATGCACTGTTGGGGTATCGATTTGTACGTTCGATTTCTTAAAGTTTGCCGCCCATTTCGGCTCATAGAGTTTTAAGATTAAAATTTTAAATACAAAATTTCATCAAATTAAATAATAATAATAACAAGGGTTCGAATATAAATTTTTTTTATGTTTTTCAAAAATTATATATCATATTATTTTAGTTTAGGGAATAATTGTTTAATATAATATATATGTATATTTATATAAAATAATAACTTATTTAAATCATCGGCTCTTTGAAGATGTTAAGCATTTTTAACACCTGGGTTTTGTTTCATAAATTGTACGTTTATTTTACGTTAATTTAAGCTTAGTTTTAAATGCAAAATTGTGAGAGGCTGTGGGCTAATTGCAAACAAGAATTCGAAGAGAAAACGATGCTCTGCTCTATGCGACGAAAGCGACAATGAAACTGACTTAGATGGTAATAAGTGCAACGGCAAGCAATCAAAAAGACAAATTGAGTGGTTTTCGGCCGCGTAGGGTGCAAAGCATAAATATAAGCAATTGAGTGCATTGTTTACGGTTACATGTTATGCTGCCGCGCAGGGCAGAATTATGCTAATTATCTGTTTCAGCTGCTGCTGCGAACATCCGCACCCCTGTTGAAGGGCTACGTTCTTCAACAGAGTCATAGACTGGAAGGACACATAATTTGGTTACTGCACGACGAATGATTCCCTTGGTGTCCGAAGTACAGCAAATTGGAATCATTCGTCGTGCAGTAACCAAATTATGTGTCCTTCCAGTCTATGACTCTGTTGAAGAACGTAGCCCTTCAACAGGGGTGCGGATGTTCGCAGCAGCAGCTGAAACAGATAATTAGCATAATTCTGCCCTGCGCGGCAGCATAACATGTAACCGTAAACAATGCACTCAATTGCTTATATTTATGCTTTGCACCCTACGCGGCCGAAAACCACTCAATTTGTCTTTTTGATTGCTTGCCGTTGCACTTATTACCATCTAAGTCAGTTTCATTGTCGCTTTCGTCGCATAGAGCAGAGCATCGTTTTCTCTTCGAATTCTTGTTTGCAATTAGCCCACAGCCTCTCACAATTTTGCATTTAAAACTAAGCTTAAATTAACGTAAAATAAACGTACAATTTATGAAACAAAACCCAGGTGTTAAAAATGCTTAACATCTTCAAAGAGCCGATGATTTAAATAAGTTATTATTTTATATAAATATACATATATATTATATTAAACAATTATTCCCTAAACTAAAATAATATGATATATAATTTTTGAAAAACATAAAAAAAATTTATATTCGAACCCTTGTTATTATTATTATTTAATTTGATGAAATTTTGTATTTAAAATTTTAATCTTAAAACTCTATGAGCCGAAATGGGCGGCAAACTTTAAGAAATCAAACGTACAAATCGATACCCCAACAGTGCATCAACCTGCTGACGTTTTGTTATTCAATTAGTTTCTAAAGACTTGAACGCTTTTTAAATAAAAACTATTTTTGTTATTGAGCAGTGACTTCAGTTAAAATCGGTGCGTTGTAAAAATTTGCTGTTTCGTGCTTTTATTTAAATTAAAATATAATTGTCGGACAATATTTTTGGCGCTAGTTTCGAGCTTTGTGTCGTGGATTGCCGGAACAACTTGAAACTTTTGCGTGCTGTTGCAGCTGCATCTTAATA
>JAWNLD010000038.1:0-28917 GCA_035041545.1 Drosophila colorata
TAATTTTCACTTTGATTAAAAGCGGAAAAAAATATAACTTTAGGAACTACGTCCTCTTTATTTGAAGTCAATTTGCAACTGAATAAACTTAAATCAATTCTAGCCCTAAGTAAGCTGTGGCTTAGCGGCAGCGGCGTTGGCAGCGGCGTTGCTGCTGATGTTGTTGGCCTGTTGGGCAATTCTTCTTAGAATTTTCGGCGGTTGCCGGACGGCGCGTGGAGGAAATGACACAGACACCAATTCAGCATTTTGTTGCACTTCTTATGAGACGTTGCAATGCTTCTTATTGGGACTGTGTGAATTTATTTGTTGTTAACTCTTCCCCCTTTGATTTAAGCTTGTCCTCAAGCGATCATCAGAAGAAGGGTATGTTGTTGAATCTGAAGTTGCTAGTGTCTGTATTTTGTATTTGTGTTTGCGTTGATTCTTTTCTGGGGCTCTCTCGTTCTTTGTTCAGTTGCAGTATTATATTTTTATTTTTTCTCTTCAATACGTGTAATGCGCAGGTAAGAAGGATGGCAACTGTGAACAAAGTTATAAGGCCGACTCTATTTGTTGTAGAGTGTATCTGAAGTTTTTGCATGTTTTCTATATTATTGATGTGCAATTCTTCCAGCGCTTCCAGAGAAAGAATCTTAATTCTCCCATTTTCTATTGGTGTTATTTGAATTGTGGGATTTCCTGGGGTCATGATTGTGACCTCTAAGTTGCTAAACTCTTGTTTGTTAATAAACAAGGTTTCGTTCCAGAAATTTATCAAGTAGGTGCCTCTCACGTGCTTCTCCTCTTTTTGCCATTTAATACTGCCGTTGAAATCGTTGACCAATATGAGTCCATCGTCGATTTCTTCGATCTCCGGAATATGGTCTGCATTGCTAAAGCCACACAGCGCTTGGTCTCCGCTGACTAACTTAGGTATACAGTTACTTGTGGTCAAGTTTACAATTTTTGACTTATTACAAATTTTAATATTATGGTGTCTTTTACAATTGCCGTTTAGGCCATAGATGGTTTTATTACATTGAAATAATTCATTAAATTCTAAGTTTATAATATTATTGTCTTTCACTACTGGCTTTATTATTGTGTTTTTGTATTCTGTTTTTTCTAGATTTGGAATTTTAATAATATAAAACAAAGTTGTTCCATTATGCAAAATGGATACATCTGAGAATTCTAACATTTCTTCAATATTTAAATTTGGCATGTTGCTTTTATCAAAACTATCATTTATTACTTCTATTTCTTTTTCGCCAAGTAGGAATGTGTTGATTAAATTTAATTTCGCCCATTGTATGGCGTACTTTATATTAATTAATTCTTCCTTTATAAGCCTAACTTGATTCTGTAAACTTATCGCTATCTCGTCACTTAGGAGCGATTCTTTTCTTATGCTATTGTTTAGGTCATTTGAGATTCTGGTGAGTTTGTTAATACGATCTTCTAACTGTCTGTTTATAATAAGCTGCTTATTATCGTTTCTTATCAGCTTGTTTAAATTGTCAGTGATCAACATCAAATCGTCATTGTCCGGGCTGCCGGCTACATATTTCCATGCTGTGCCTAGAATGTTGATTGCCCTAGTCTTTCTTGAATGGTTCATTGATATTGTGTTGAAGGTAAAGATAGCTTGCGCTATTTCATGACGTAAAGTGTGGTATAGGGTGTTGGTTTTTAGTTCTTTTTCGGTATGAAATAAGAGGTTGTCTAATGCAGATTTAATCTGTTCTAGTTCTATGACTTGAACGATTCGAGTCGTTGATATCTGTAATTTTCCTATTCCCTTTAAAATGGTGATTGTCTGTGCGTCTGTATAGTTTAATATTTCCAAGTGTCCTTCGGTTGCTTTTGCTGTCATCATTAATAGTAATCTGTAATTTTTATATATTTTTTATATTGCTTTTATGAACTATCTTGTCTGTTGTTGTTATTACGGTTGTGTTTCTGTTTTCTTTAACTATTTCCTTTTTATATCTGGGTGATAGTTTGGTACCTAATCTTGTGTTGATTCTGACGAATATTTCTTGACCTGGTGTGTAGGTGCGTATGTCGTTACGTTTTTTATTATGATTCTGCATGTCAGTCGATTGTTTCTGTTTAAGTCTGTCAATGTTCTCTTTCCTAGCTTTTTCGTACTGATCTGGGCTTGTGGTCACGTTTCTGCCAAAGAATATGTCTAATGGTCTCTTGTTAGTTGTTGAGTGTATGGTGTAGTTATAGTCGTATATTGATTTGTTAAGCAGTTCTTCAAATGATCTATGTTCTTGTTTTCTTTTATTGCATCTCATAATGTCTGATAGCGTTGAATGGAATCTTTCTACCTGACCATTTACTGCGCTTTTGTAGGGTGGTGTCTTGAAAACCTCGATACCCAATTGGTCCTGCATCATAAATGTAATTGAGGCCGAGTTGAGGGATTTTTCATTGTCTATTACGACAGCTTTCGGTACGCCAAAATAAAAAAGGATTTCATGGAGTGGTTTTTTTATATCTTCTATTGCCCTAGATTTGATTATTCTTCCTTGAGCTAATTTCGAAAATTTATCTACTGCTGTTAGTACTAAGTTCTTTTCTGTCGTGTATATGTCGATATGGATTGTATGTCCTGGGTATTCGGGGATTGGTGTTTCTTTTAGTTTTGGGTTAGTAGGATGCCTGTCGTACTTTTCTTCTTTACAAACCTGACACTGTTGGACTAATTCTGTTATCCGTTGCTTCATTTTTGGGAAATAGAAATTTTCGGACAGTTGCTTTTTGTTCTCTAGTGCGTTACGGTGTGCTCGGTTGTGTGTAATCAGTATTTTCTCATCTTGCTCTGTTTCATTTGTTAAATCTTTTACTTGAGACTGTGTGAATCTAATTTTGAAGTTTCTAAAGTGTTGGTGATATATCTGTTGAATTTGGTTCATTATTTCCTCTGAAGTTATTATCCCGTTAATTACTGATGGGTTAAGGCGAGCTTTCAATATCTGTATAAGATCTTGTTCTGTGAAATGTGGTCGGGTTATTGTATGTCTGTGAAACGTTGGGAATGGGATTTGGAATTTGTAGTCTGTCTCGTTAGCTTTGCTGAGGAATATCTGGTTTTTAAATACGTTTATTGGGGCTTCTATGCTTGGTATTAAGTTGTGGCTTGAACTGTCTGCACTATGCTGAGTGGAGGCTACTGACCCGATGTTATTGATTACTGGGATTCGTGATAGCGCGTCGGCTACAATATTATCCCTACCTGGCTTATAAAAAAGTTCATAATCGAACTCTTCCAGATATGCTTTCCACCTTTTAATTCTTGCGTTGCCGTTCCAACTGCTGAGAGAGTAGGTTAAGGGTTGATGGTCGGTGTATATTTTTACTTTTGCTTTACCGTAGAGGTAATTTTTGAGAGCTTTTAGAGCCCAATTTATTGCCAACATTTCCTTTTCATTGGTGGCGTAATTCTCTTCTGCTTTAGAGAGTGTTCTAGAGAGAAAGCAAATAGGTCGCTTGTTCTGAGATAGAACCGCGCCAATAGCAAAGTTAGATGCATCTGTGGTGAGATGAAATTCCTTGCTGAAGTCTGGGTAATGGAGTATTACCTCATTTGAAACCAAGGCGTTTTTAATTTGTTTAAAAGCTTCGATTGCTTCCTCATTGAGGTTAATAAGCTTCTTTGCTGATTGGTTTTTGGACACACGTCCATCTTCCCCTCTTAAAAGAGAGGTAAGGGGCTTTGCCAACTTAGCGAAATCTTTTATAAATCTTCTATAGTAGCTGGCAAGTCCAATGAAAGATCTTAGATCCTTGAGTGTTTTCGGGAGTGGGTACTTTGCGATTGTCTCGATCTTATTCGGGTTGGTTTCTATGCCTTTGTCTGAAATGACAAATCCCAGGAATTCTACTCTACTTTTGAAGAACTCACATTTGTCCAACTGACACTTCATGTTGGCTTCTTGTAGAGTTCTGAATATTGCGTCGAGGTGACGCGCATGCGACTCATCATCTTTGCTAAAGATAATGATATCATCAATGTAAATGAAGCATATTTTCCCAATATGCTCACGAAGAATATCGTCAAGAGCTCTCTGAAAAATTGAGGGCGCGTTCTTGAGTCCGAAGGGGAGTCGTGTAAACTCATATTTTCCGTTGTTAACGGAGAAGGCTGTCTTCTCTATGTCTGATTCTTTAAGAGGAATTTGGTGAAATCCACTTTTCAGATCTAGGACAGAGAATACTTTATTGTTACCTAGCTGTGCTAATACCTCGTTAATTTCGGGTATAGGGTATTTGTCTGCAGTAGTTTCTTTATTTAGTTTTCTGTAATCTATGACCATGCGATATTTCTTTTGCCCAGAGGCATCTAATTTTTTGGGGACAATCCACACAGGTGAATTGTATGGGGATCGGGAGGGTCGGATTATTCCGTCCTCCAAAAGTTCTTTAATTTGTTTATGTACCTCGTCTTTTAATGACATTGGAAATTGGTAGAATTTTGAATATATCGGGGAATCAGTTTTGGTTCGGATTTCTGCTCTTACGTTTGTTGTATAAGTTAGTTTTTCATCAGGATTGGCGAAGAGACTTGGGTGCGTTTTGACTAATCGATTTAGTCTGTTCTTTTGTTCGTTTGTCATATGATCTGTTCGTGGTATTACTGTATTAACTGCCTCTATTTTCTTTTGTTTGATGGGTATGCAAATGTTGTTTTTTATTATTAATAGGTTCTTGCTGCTTTGGATTACGGCATCTAATTCTTTCAAACTATCGTTGCCTAATATGGCATCAAATGTCTTTAATGTGGGCAAGAGGAAGAATTTTACTTTTATATCATTTCTATAAAAAAGGTTAGCGAATTTGTGGTGTGTGATTTTGATGCTTCCTCCGACTGTGACGGCGTCAAAGGGGTTTTCATTCGGAATAGGTTCGGACACGAATTTGGGTTGGATATAATTTCTATTTGATCCTGTATCTATCAATACCTTGAGTAACTTTCCGCTCCTCATCTTACATTCTATGTATGGTAGAGAGGAGCTCTTTATCCTAAAAAATTGATGTCTGAATGTTCGTACTGGTTATGCTGTCCGTCGTTTGCTTCTTCTATTTGTTGGGTGTACTCGTTTAACGGCTGCTCGTATTCAGTTTGCTGCTCATAATTTTGCATTGCCTGTGTGTATTCTTCCATAGTCACGTAGTTGTCAGTGTTTTCGGTCTCGGTCTGTTCTTCTCCTGTTTGAATGTTAAAATTTCTTTGTTTTTTGTCAGTGGCGTTCGTTGGTGGTGGAGGTCTTTTCCCTATTTCAAAATTGGGTCTATTAATGTAGTTAACCATCCTCGTGCGGATGCTTGGGTCTACGTCCATTGGCTCCGGACGTGGTTGGGGCTTTGGTGCAGAAGGTCTATTGGGTACGTATACTTGTTGTGGTTGTATCTGATAAGTTCGTTGGTTAGGGTAGTGTGTAGTCGGTCCAGTATTGTTGTACGTTGGTTGTCCATAGTTTGTATTGGTTGGCCAAGGTGTATGAACTGGGAGTTGGGGCCTGAAGTTAATAGGTGGTGGCCTAAAAGTTTGGGCGTAAGAAGACTGAGCTGTTCGGGGTGGTAATGTAGGTGGTGGTCCATTTCTATTTGTATGTCTGGCATGTGGTTGTTGGTTCCTATTCAAAGCTACGTTAGTGCGATAGCTTTGATTCTCTAATTTTAGGCAATAGTGAAGAGCTGAAGGAAGATCTGCGGGCTCCTTTATTCCGAGAATCCGCGATAAATCTCCTTTCAATCCTCTTATAAAAGTATCTAATGCCTTATCACGGTATATCTTCGTCATAAGGGTTTCAGATTCCCTATTTAACTCCATGCAACCTACTTTATTTAATATCAGAGACAAGTGGTTGTAAACGACCTGGTAGAATTCTTCTACAGTCTGGTTGTTACCTTGCACTAACATTGTCATCTGATATTCTAATGTTCCCATATCTCTTTTGTCTGCGTAGTGCAGCGTTAGACATTTGGAGATGGCACTCCAATTTAAGGGAACATTGTACGACTCGAGGGCCGTATCAGCATTGCCAGTGATCTTGTTTCTCACTGTATGTAATATGCCGAAGTATTTCGGAGAACCTGCTTCAGCTGCATAGACTGAGAGTATACGATCTACACTCTTTTTCCATGAGCTAAATTCCGATGGATTACCGGAAAATTCCCTAAGGCTTTTGACTATGTCCGGTACTCTGTCCAAGTCGTTCAAATTATGGTTGTCAGTTATCCTTTGGTCATCTACGTCACTAAACTCTCTAGAAGGGTTAACTAGCTGCTTTACTAGCGTTGGCAATTGTTGTGCCAAAATCTGGCTAACCGTAGCTGCTATTATCTGTTCTGCGTTATTCGCCATGCCTCTATTTTGTAGATGTTCGTTTTGTCTGTCGAGTTGTCGTTGTTGCTGTCTGTTCAGGTTATGTTCGCCTACCTGTGGTTGATCTGGTACTATTGGGGGCCTAACCAAATTGTTCTCGTTAGCCATAAACTCGTTATAAACTAAGGGTATTTTTTAGGATTGTGTACTTAATATATATTTTTTTAATGTATATTTTTAGTTTTGTTTTTTTTTTTCTTTAAAACCAGTGGCTGGTTTTTTCCTTCTACTTTGGAGGGTCCCTTGGGAATCGCAAAGCTGGAATTTGATTATACTACGTTTGTAGTTTTGATATTTGCTTATTGTTTTACACTTGTTTATCTTTCTTATGTATGCTTAGCTTCTAACTTACATTAATATTAATGATGTGGCAACTTCCCCTGTTGGTCCGGATTTCATCCTTTTTAAATCCTTTGGGAATCTACTGGGGATCCTGCGACCAATCTTCGTGGGAATATCCTGTGGACGGACCTTTCAGGATGTGCTGTCCACCGATGGGCAAATAAACAATTAAGTTTCAATTGCCTTGCGCGATTTCGACCAGTCGTCGAATTTAATCGACGAGAGTTGCTCTGGTTCTGTTGTTCTTCGCGTCAACCGACTATAGCGTACGTAGAATCGTTTTGTTCTGTTGTAACGCGTGTCGGTCCCTGCTCGGGCGCCAGTTAATTTTCACTTTGATTAAAAGCGGAAAAAAATATAACTTTAGGAACTACGTCCTCTTTATTTGAAGTCAATTTGCAACTGAATAAACTTAAATCAATTCTAGCCCTAAGTAAGCTGTGGCTTAGCGGCAGCGGCGTTGGCAGCGGCGTTGCTGCTGATGTTGTTGGCCTGTTGGGCAATTCTTCTTAGAATTTTCGGCGGTTGCCGGACGGCGCGTGGAGGAAATGACACAGACACCAATTCAGCATTTTGTTGCACTTCTTATGAGACGTTGCAATGCTTCTTATTGGGACTGTGTGAATTTATTTGTTGTTAACTTACATTACGCGCTTTCAAGTACAGTGGTGACAATGAGTAGTCGGTCAGCGAACTTTGGCGCATATTCTTTGTTCCGTATTTTCGGTTGCCATGGTGGTTGCTGAATCGGTGGCCTAGCATGCAAACAGGGTGTCTTTTTTGAAGCTCAAAGGTGGCGTCCTGTGGTTGTGGTTGCAGGCTTTACAATCTAACCTTAACCAAATGCCCCTTTGCTAATACGGATGAAATAACGTTGTCAGTGCTGCTTAAATGGATTGATAGGATGGACTCTACATTTGAAGAGGCTCATAATAAATAGTAGGACTTGGATTATGACGAAATTGGCAGTGATTTACGAGAGGAATTTGGCGAGCTTGCAGTCACTCTGGAAACGTCGGTGCGTTTTGAAATCGCCAAGCGCAGTAGAGCGTCACCTTCCATCTCCACATTTTTATGTGATCCTCTTCCTTCTGCGTCTATGACCAGATCCAGAGCGTTGCCGGCCTTACCGCCTATTAAGTTGCCGACGTTTTCTGGTGGTTATACGGAGTGGGCAGATTTCTTTTTAATGTTCACAGCCGTAATCGAAAATCACCCCGAGCTCACAAACATCGAAAAATTTCAGCATTTGCGGCTCTGTTTGAATGATTCTGCGCTGGATACCATTCGTTCGTTGGACATATCAGAGGCTAATTATTCCATAGCATTAAACTTACTACAAAAACGATTTGATAACCGTCGTTTATTATTTTAGGCACACATCGTTGAATTGCTTGGGCTCAAGAAAGTTGAGAATGGGTCTTGCTGGTATGCTGCGCGAATTATCTAACAAGTTTAATGCCCATATTCGTGCTTTGACCAGTTAAGGCAGCAAGGAGCAAACTGATGGATGCATCATATACCAGGTGCTGCTGCAAAAATTTGATCCTGTTACGCATTCAAAGTGGGAACAGAAGCTGGAGGATACAGCGTTTGCAAACATGACTCTGTCTTGGGCACAAATTGCCACTTATTTGGAGCAGCGATGCGAAGCACTGGAGAGTGTGGATTATGCTATGGCAACCTATACGCCGAGCTCTCAGGTGGGCAAGAACATTAACTCTACCCCCAGTAGAACATCACTTGTTGCTACTAACCCGAGGGCTACTGTATGCGTATTTTGTGACAGCGCAGTGGTATATGGCAATGCCCCAGATTTGGTAATTTATCTCCAGAGCTGCGTCTCAAGGAAGCTAAAATGTTATCCCTATGCCTCAACTGCCTTAAAAAGGGACATATTTTACGAACTAGAACTTGTCGCACATGTGGTTTCAAGCACCATACATAATTGCATTTGGATTTTTCGCTTTCGATCTCTCAAACTTGCACTCCAAGTTCTTCAGCTGCCTCTACTTCTCATGTTGCCCACAATCTCAGCGGCGATGTTGTACTCCTGGCCACTGCTATTGTACTGGTTAAGAATCGCTCTGGGACTGTAATTTCATATTGCGCTGTATTAGATGGTGGATCACTGCTGCATTTAATTACGTCTCGATTCACTCAACAGCTCCAGTTGAAGAAAAATCAATCTCTAGCAGCAGCTGCTGGCCTTGGAAATACTCCATTTGCTACTGACGGATGTACTGTTACCGTCAACGTACAATCTCAAACTTCGAATTATTTTGCAGTCATCATAGCATACATAGCTCCTGCTATAGCTGATAGCCAGCACCAAGTGTAGCCCTTAATACAGCTCATTGGAATATAACTGAAAATACTCACTTCGCTGATCCCTTCTTTTACAAGCCCCAGCGAGTTGACTTGTTAATTGGAGCTGGCCTTTTCTGCGAACTAATGTGTGTTGGACAAATCAAGCTGCTACTAGGATTGCCTCTTCTACAAAAAACACGCCTTGGATGGATAATTGCAGGTGGCGATTTGTGGCCAATTGTGTTTCGTCTGATGTCCGAACTGAGTCTGATAGCCGGGCTGATGAATTATTTCGACGAATTTGGGAAGTCTAAAGCTTTCAGAGCCTTTTGCCAAAGCAACAAAAGAAGACCTTGAATGCGAGGAGCATTTTATAAAGAATATCCAAAGGCTGTCAACAGGAGCATACTCCATGTGGCTGCCTCTCAAACTCAGTCTGGATCCATTAGGTGAATCTTACCAACCGGCATTTATAACGCCGATTTATATCGCTTGAGAGGAAGTTACAGCATCATCCTAACATTAAATCCCAATATTGCGCGTTTATTCAAGAGTATTTTGAGCTCGGCCATATGACCAGAGTCTTTGCGTCCATGCAAATATTTTCTCCCTCATCATTGCGTGCTGAAGGAAGAAAGCACGAGTACCAAACTTCGGGTCACGTTTGATGGTGGAACTGTTACCAGTACTGATGTGTTGATGGCATGGCCCGTAATACAACCGAAGCTATTTAATATTTTAATGCGATCATAAGTTTCCTGTTGCCCTTTCTGGAGACATTGGCCAGATAAATCGCTGTGCCCGAGTTTCATCACCATATCTACCTACAATGCATCTTGTGGCGAGATTCAACTGAATCTGAAATAAGTGTGTTCAAGTTGGACACAGTTACGTATGGTACGAAACCAGCTTCATTTCTTGCAGTTCAGGCAATGCAGCAATTAGCAGTCGATGAGCAATCTTCATTTCCAATCGGTGCTAAAATCCTCATATCTGGCGGTGCCTTGGTGCAAGAGGCAATCGATGTCCTAAACCAAACAAAGAGCATCTTCCCTAAAGGGCGCTTCCAACTCAGAAAATGGTGCTCGAGTCACTCTGCTGTGCTAAAAGGCGTTCCTGACAACGATAAGCACTCATTTCTAAAATTTAGTGATGGAAGCGATATTACCAAAACTTTTTGCTTTGCTTGGGATCCGTCAAGTGACAAATTGATGTTTTCTTTTATGCCTGCAAATCAGACCTTGAAGCCTTGCAAGAGATCAGTTCAGTCCGATATTGCTTGTTTTTACTATTTAATTGGACCAGTCATCGTGAAGACCAAGGTTTTTCTGCAGCTTCTTTGGAAGGTTGGTTTGCAATCCAATATGTGACGTAGAGGTCCACGGCTTCTGCGATGCCAGCACTACTGCGTACGGAGCTTGCATATATGTGGATTCAAAGAGACAGCAATCGAGCTCACGTCTCTTTTGCTCTAATTCGCAAGAAGTTCCACTTAAAACTATTATGATACCAAAACTCGAGCTTTGTGGTGCCCAATTGTTGCAGGAGGTAGCTCAAATGAAGGTGTTTACAAGTACGTTCCATTGTTGGTCAGACTCGTCAATATGTCTATCTTGGATCCGGGATGACTCGTCGAAATTCAACGTATTTGTTGCAAATCGGATAGCCAACATCCAAGAACTGACAGCGGATTTCCAGTGTCATTGTGTTCCGACAACTATCAATCCCGCTGATATTCTTTTCAGAGGGGCCACTTCCAATGAGCTTATAGGATCAGAGCTCTGGTCATGTGATCCTGAATTTTTAATTGGTTCACGAGAGTGCTGGCCTACGTCCTGTCTTCTTGAAAAGCCAATATTGGAGTTACGCCAAAGAGTGTTCCTCATCAAAGATCCCACTGATGATGTCATCTTGAGATGCAAATATGTGAATTCCTTTTCTGGCATTCAACGAGTTTTCGCGTATGTGTACAAATGTATCCCTCGTATTCGACGCCCCGGACTTCTGATCTCCGACATACGTTCTGGATCACTGTTACTTATACGGAACGTTCAAAAAGGTTGTCTTTTGGATGATATAAAGAATGTACAATCGAAGGGTTTGGTCACTCGCTCCAATATCCTATTGCCTTTTCTGGATGATTTTGTAGGGTGCTTCGAAAAGTCAACCCTTATGAGGTCCGGCATCCCATTATACTGCCTAGACAGCACCCCTTACCGTCGCTATTGTCACTCATTTTCATGAGCGGAATGTCCATGCTGGACCACGTACTTTACTGCCAGTAATTCGTCTGCAATATTGGCCTATTGGTGGCCGTAAAACAGTTTCCAGGACAGTAAACAAATGCATAAGATGTTTCAGGAGCAAGCCGCGTTGGACTTCTGCGGGCCATTCTTATACAAGCCTGACACTCGCAATAAGGCTCCTATAAAATGCTACATCAGCATTTTTATTTGCTTCGCCACGAAATCCATCCATCTTTAGCTGGTCAAAGACTTATCTACGGCTGCATTTCCCAATGCTCTTCGACGCTTCATATATACTCGTGGCGAGCCACGTCAGATTTGGTCTGACAATGCTACCAACCTTGTTCGCCGCTACGAAGTAGAGGCTGTGCTTCAGTTTTGTTTGGCAGACACAATTGACGGGCACTTCATCCCACAGCGCTTCCTCACTTTGGTGGCCTTTGGGAAGCGTCGGTTATAACGGCAAAACATAATTTCTACCGAGTTGTGGGATCGACTGTTCTAGAATTCTATGAGCTTCGTACCCTTGTACGTACCAGTCGAGGTATAAAGTACGCAGCTTGCTGCATGCGTTTGTGTATGTGTGTGCCTCTGTGAATGTGTGTATGTGTGAGGTTTAAATGTATGTAACGGCTCGCCGCTGGGCTCAGGATATATCCGAGTCGGGCACACTCGACACGAGCCGTCTTACTTGTTTTTATTATTTAATTTACCCTGAACCCATTGAAAATGGGTAAAAAGGGTATAATGGTTTTGATGCAAATGTATGAAACAGGCAGAAAGAAGCATCTCCGACCCCATAAAGTACATATATTCTTGATCAGGATCATCAGTCGAGTCTGTCTGTCCGTCCGTCCGTCCGTATGAATGAACGCGTCGATCTCGGAAACTATAATAGCTAGAGACTTCAACTTTTTGGCTATAGACTCGTCCGTGGCACGCGTATATCAAGTTTATTTCAAATGATCAATAACCCACGCCGTTTTTTTTAAAATCGATAAAAATCTACAATAACCTCTAATTTGTTAAGCTAATTTCGTAGATATGAGACCTAGAGACGACAAATTTGATGGGAATGAATATTTATATATACTTTAGCCCTAGAAGAATCTATTGCATTAAGATAAGTTAAAATCGGCTAAGACACACAGATGTTATTAAAGGAAACGTGTGGTAAAATTTGACAAATTTGACAATACAATGTGCAATGAGTAAAGTGCTCCAATAAGATCTAGGGATTAATGTTTAGGTTTTTGAGTTCGAGTATACCATTCGCAGATCAAAGCTATTTTAAATATTCGATAACCCGCCCCGTTTCTTATTAACGATATTTATCGTTTTTTTTGATCCGGTCTTTTTTGGCATATCTCAGAAACAATAAGAGCTGAAGTCAACAAATTTGATTTAATATGTTCTCGTAAAGAATACGCAGATTATGAATATTTCGGATTTTGGATACCTCCCCCATTCGCCACCCATATCAAAAAAACGCAAATCAAATACTACAGACCTGCGCTTTGGTTTGTACATAGATTTGGGTGCTGTTATTAAGCACTGAAAATTTCAATTCGATCACACTTTTAGTTTAGAATTTATTCAATAATTGATTTTGCATAGTGGGGCCAAGCACAGCCGATGTGTAAAGTGCGCAGATTAGTTCGTGCGTTTGTGTGTGTGTGTATGTGTGACTTTGTGAATGTGTGCCTGAATGCAAAGAACTTTAAACGTATGTAACGACAGCTCGGCGCTAGGTTCAGGGTATCTCCTAGTCGAGGAAGCCCGACTAGAGCCATCTTACTTGTTTTTATTTTATTTTTTGCCCATTTTCAATGGGTTCAGGGTATAATATAAATAAATAATAAAATTAATGCTCGCGCTGCGCACTCGCTTTTAATATTTGCAAGCAAATTTTAGTATGAGGTAATTGTGAAATTTCTCGCAAAATTTTTACAAAATAGGAAAATATATTTTTCAAATTTTGGTTGCAGTTTATCTGCGAAAGCTTTTTGAGAGTGTGCATGCCAAATTCCAATTTTTCCCCATTTTGTTGCATTAAGAATATTTCAAATCGTCGATGTCCCAGCATTAAGGTCCACTTGCCCAATAACTGTATTGAGATACCCTGAACCCAGCGGCGAGCTGTTACATACATTTAAACCTCTTTGCATTCATACACACATTCACAAAATCACACATGCACAGACACACAAACGCACGCAGCAAGCTGCGCACTTTACACGATCTCTGCGCTTGGCTCGACTATGGAAAATAAATTCTTGAATAACTTCTAAGGTAAGAGAACGATCGTTATGAAACTTTCAGTGCTTAATAAGAACATCAAAATTGATGTAAAAATCAAAGCAAAAGTCTGTAGTATTTGATTTGCTTTTTCTTGATATGGGGGGCGAATGGGAGGAGGTATCCAAAATATTCACAATCTGCGTATCAATTACGAGTAAATATAAAATTTAATTTGATGGCTCTAGCTCTTATAGTCTCCGAGATATGCCAAGAAAACCAAGTCTTAAAATCGATTTTTATCGATAATAATAAAACGGAGCAAGGTTTCGAAAAAAAATGATGAGGATGGATTAGGAAAATCTACATTCGTTTAGTTTAGGTTTCTAGCTTTTGTAGTTTCCGCAGCGTTCATACAGGCGGACAGACGGAAGGACGGACAGACAGACGGACATAGCTAAATCAACTCAGCCCGTCGTGCTGATCAAGAATATATATCCTTTATGGGGTCGGAGATCCTTCCTTCTGCCTGTTACACACATTTGCACAAAACCATTATAACCTTTTTACCCATTTTTAATGGGTTCAGGGTTTTAAAAAATAAATAAAATAAAAAGTAGAGAGAACTCTCGTCTGACAGCCCGCCAGGCAACACCTCTACCGCCGAGCTATTATTTTAATTGTGTCTGTCAAAATCTGAGCTAAAACTACAGCACACATGCACCAACAATCGCATTAGAATTCGAAAAAGAGCTCACGCATATGAATGTGCCCATACATATGTATGTATGTGTTCACACTCATGTAAAAAACGCCTGCTCTAAAGCTATACGGTGCAGTTTGGCTGATACGGTGCAGTGCAGCCAATTGCAGGTGTTTGTTTATGTGATGCAGCTACTTGAGGGCGCTGCTAATTCGTATATTCGTAGTCAGCGTGGTATTAGTAGCTGGTATACTCTGAAAAGGACATTCACATATGAGTTTAGAGTCAAGGCGTCTTCAGCTTAAGTGCGGGGATGAATCTCATTTAAAGAAAGACTGCACTAAAAAGGAATTTAATTGTTTCAAGTGGCGGCAGCCAGGTCTACGCTCTGCGCAGTGTCAAGCTGAGCTTCTAAATATGGTAGATTTGAAAGTGACTTAGACTGAAATGCGGAATAAAGGAGAATCTGAGGCAGTTAGCGAGGTTCGTGCTATGAACTTAACAATGAATTCAGAAACATGTGCATGTTAAGTTTCGAGCAGGTCGGAAAACCTAGTGAGATGGATTTGGTTCACTTGGAGAAATCGATCAGAATTGATGTTGAGTAGTTGGTTCGGCGTTATAAGCCAATCAGAAGTCCTAGAGCTCCAACAGAAATGAAGATTATTTTAACCGACGATCTGCCAGTGTATCAAAATCCAAGACGTATAGCAGCGTGTGATCAAGCATATCTCAGAAACTATAAGAGCCAGGGCCACCAAATTGCACCAATATGCCGCTGGGTTCAGGGTATTTCCTTGTCGGTTGCTCCCGGCTAGAGCATTCTCACTTATTACTACTTCAGATTTGACAAATGGATTTTTCCATGCACAAGTTGAATCTAGCTCACAGAAATATACGTCATTTGTGACAAAAAGGGGCAATATGATTTTCTTTATTTTCCTTTCGGAATATCAAGCTCGCCGGCCGTGCTTACAAGATTTATTATGGCAGTTATGCGTGATTTGATTCAGGCGGGGGATGCAGTAGTATGTATGGACGCTTGGGGTAGTATATATGGTGCTTGGGGGTGCAGGAAAAAATGGATTACGTGTAAATTGGTCGAAGTGTCAACTACTAAAGACGAAAGTTAATTTTGTGGGATATATGGTGCAGAATGGTACCATAAGGCCAAGTGAAGAAACGACGCAGGCAGTTGCTAATTTTCCGATGCCTAGGGACAAAAAGACAATTCAGCGCTTCCTAGTGCTGATATCGTATGTCCGAAAATTTGTTGAAGGCTATGCAGTGTTGGCCGTTATCCGATATTTTGAGAAAAGATGCCAAGTTTGAATTCATTAAGCTGCAGCATATCGCATTTGAACAGTTAAAGGCAGCATTGACAAGTGGTCCAGTTTTAAAGTTATATAACCCTAAATTAGAATCTGAGATTCATACAGATGCGAGAAAGTTTGAATTCGGAAGACTATTACTTCAAAAGGACCCAGAAGATCGTTTGTTTCATCCTGTGCAGTATATGAGCCACAAACTACAGCATGCGAAGAAAAGTACGATTCATACGAATTGGAAGTTTTGGCTGTCATTTGTGCTTTGGTTAAGTGGAGAGTGTATGTGCTGGGCATAAGGTTCAAGATCATAACTGATTGCAATGCGAATGTTCACTATGACATTACAGAACGAGTAAGATGGCTCTAAAATAAATACCCTGAACCCTGCGGCGAGCTTTCGTTACACACATTTAAAGCTCTTTGCATTCATACACACATTCACAAAGTCACACATACACACACACACAAACGCACGCAGCAAGCTGCGCACTTTACACATCGGTAGCACTTTGAAAAATTAATTATTGAATAACTTCTAAACTAAGAGTATGATCGCTATAAAACTTTCATTGTTTAAAAGAGCATCCAAATTTATGTACATACCAAAAAATCCCAAATATTCGTAATCTGCTGTATCCTTTACGAGCACATAATAAACCAAATTTGATTTAGTTCTAGCTCTTATAGTCTCCGAGATATGCCAAGAAAAGCAAGTCTTAAAATCGAGATAAAAAAAAAGATAAACTTGTACTGGCATATTGATTAGAATCTACAGTCGAAAAGTTTGGGTCTCTAGCTTTTGTAGTTTCCGAGATCGCTGCGTCCATACAGACGGATATAGCTAAATCGATTCGGCTGTTGATCCTGATCAAGAATATATATACTTTATGGGGTCGGAGATGGTGTCGGAGATGCTTCCTTCTGCCTGTTACATACATTTGCACAAAACCATTATACCCTTTTTACCCATTTTCAATGGGTTGAGGGTACAAAAAGGAAGTTTCTCTGTGAATGTCCAGAAGGGCAATATATTTGCAGGACTTTGAATTTAAAATTGAACATTGATCTTGTTCAAAAATGCGTCATGTCGATGCGCTGAGTCGCGTATCTTGCTTTGTGCTGACGGACAGCATTATACATCGGTTATGAGAAGCGCAGTTGAGCGACGATTGGACTAAGGCTGTGTATACTATCGTAAAAGAAAGGAGCTATAAAGACTTCTATATCGACAACCAAGTTCTGTTATCTTAGCTTATTGTTGTACCAAATGGAAAATGAGATCATTCAAATTGCACATTGGAAAGGCCATTTTTCTGCCAAGAAAACTCGGGATCTAGTAGAGAAGAGGTACTACATACCGAAGTTGAAAGAAAGGGTCCTCCGAGTTGTAGAAAGTCGCATAGAATGCATTTTTGTAAATGCAAAGGCAGGGAAAAGAGAAGGGTATCTGACGCCGATAGCTAAGGGAGATAAGCCATTGTACACTTATCACATCGATCACGTAGAGCCAATGGAGCAGACAATCAAGCATTATAACCACATACTAGTTGTCGTTGATGGATTTTCAAAATTCGTGTGGTTATACGTGTTACGGTTATATAGGTGTTGCCTTTACGTCACATGTTTTCAAAGACTATTGGGAGAAACAGAACGTGGTACATTTGCTGATAGTGACTGGGGTACCATGCGGGAATGGTCATGTAGAGAGAGATTTCACAAAATTGTGGTACGAATGCTCTCAAAATGTAGCCATGAGAGCCCCGGAAATTAGTATAAGCACGTTGGGAGAGTTCAGCAAATCATAAATCATACAGCACCAAGAAGATCGAAAGTTTTCCCATTTCGAATTCTAACAGGTTTTGAAATGCGTATGCCAAGTAACATACAAATGAATGAGTTAATTATGGAAAATTTTTTCGAAGAATTAGAAGATGAGCAAAATAAAGCACGCGAGCAAGTCCGTGAAAACATATTGAAGCTGCAGGAGGAAAATAAAAGACAATTTCGATTTCGATTTTCCAAAATGGATCATCAGTATAGGGAAGATGATTTGGTAGCCATAAAAATCGCGCAGTATGGAACAGGTTTGAAATTGAAGGGAAAAACCTTGGGGTAGTGAGAGTAAACTACCATGGCAGGTATGAGGTAGAAAATGTTGGGGATGGTGAAGGGCCTTGCAAAACCTCAACAGTGGCCGAATTTATCAAGGTGTAGGATTCCTTCAGGTCGAAGGGCATGTCAGGACGGCTGAATGTTGGCACACTAAAACCAGAGTTGGCTGCGAAAAGAACCAGGAGTGGTCGCCAGTTTTAGCGCGCCTCTGCACTCATTTGTAGCTTTGCAGCTTATGAAAAAGTAAGAAGCGTTGTGAAATGAACTTGACACTCGTGAACACCATTTGAAACTGACTTCAATATTGTAATTGAACTAAGACGAATCAATATTGTTATATATCTTTCAAATGCTGGTTGCAATTGATCTGCGAAAGCTTTTTGAGAATGTGCATGCCAAATACCAATTTTCGCCATTTTGTTGCTCCAGAATATTTCAAATCATCGATGCTGCGCCAGGCAACACCTCTACCACCGAGCTACAATATCATTCGAATTGTTTTCGCCAAAAACGGAGCTAAGAAAATAGCACACATGCACAAACAATCGCATTAAAATTTGAAACAGAGCTCACTCATATGAATGCATATACATGTGCGCACGTCTGCGCTTGCCGCTTGCCACCACGTGGCCTGCCAATACACAAATACATTTTCTTTAATAACTTCTGAGTTTCACCAATAAGGAAAGTTAATTCTTAAATAACTTCTAAACTAAGACTAATGATCCTATGATCATTATGAAATTTTCAGGGCTGTAGTACTTGATTTGCTATATTTTTTTTTCATACCACCTCCCGATTAACCGACCGAGGGGCGTGCCGTATAACGTGCGCTGACGAAAATCGCGAACAATTAGAAAGATGACATAGCACAAGAGTTTTTGAATAGGTTTGGAAGTAGCATTACTTATTATATGGAAAAGATTATTATAGTTGGAACATAATTCTGTTCGGAACTGCAAAACAAATCTGGCTTATCAATTCGGAAGAATCAATTTGCCCGTTTATTAATTTGTGTAAGAAGATAACACCAACCATGGTTCTACGATCAGAAAGAGAAGGAATATTTATTTAAAGTCTACCAAAATAAGAAGGTATGCGAGAATTAGGATTCCAGTGATATCCCTGGAGGTCAAAGAGCAGAAATTGTTTTTGTACGGATTCAATTCTATCCTGATGAACCTTGTATTGGGGACACCAAATACAAGATCCATACTCAAGAATTGGACGGACAAGTGAAGTATGAAGAGTTTTAGTACTGAAACCCAGAGCACCAAGGGCTCGATTAGCAATAGAAGAAATATGATTGTCAAACTTAAACTTGGGATCTAAAATGACACCCAGATCATCAACCGATTCAATACGATCAAGTTGCTTACTATTAATAAAATAATTGTGCAAGAAGGGCGTTCGCCTATAAAAAGACATTAAGACACCAGGTTTGAAAACTGTCAAGATTAGATTGCAACCTTTGGCCAGATAGAAAATTAGAAGACGTCAGGCAAAGTTTTACGTCATCGGCATACATCAGCACCCGAGAGTGACTTATCACAGAGGGGAGGTCATTAATAAACAATGTGAATAACAGCGGACCAATGTGACTTCCCTGTGGTACTCTAAAAGTTCTAAAAGTTAAATAATTGGATATCCAAAGAATTAGGTTAGTTGGAAATCCCAAAAGATGAAGTTTATGCAGTAAAAGCGAATGATTAACGTAGTCAAAAATCCTTATAATCCATTTTATTTTGAAATCTCTTGATTACAAAAGAAGTGAATTCCAATAGGTTAGTAGTAGTAGATCTAAATTTCACAAACCCATGCTGGCAGGGTAAAATTATAGATCTACAAAGATGTTGCAGTTGAGAAGTAATAAATTTCTCAAAAATCTTAGGAATAGCAGACAACTTAGAAATACCTCTATAGTTCTGAACATTGCAATTGTTTCCTTTTTTAAGGAGAGTAATAATAAATGATTCTTTCCAAATGTTAGGAAAAGAACATAACTCCACGGACAGACTAAATAATTTATACAACGACTTCATTAGACCTTCAGCGCAATACCTAAGCACACAGCCTGGTACTCCATCAGGTCCCTGTGAATATACAGGCTTCATGACCCTTAGATCACTTAGTAGTGAACTTTCCGTGATCAAAGGTCCAAAAATGCAATTTGAGTCATTTACGTGATAAGGATAAGGCAGACCCAATTGGTAATCTTGAGAACTATAAGTCGTATAAGTCGAAAAATTTGGCAAATAGATCGGCGATGGCCTGATCTGATCCTGCTTTCGTTTTTTCAAAAAATACGGTTGATGGTAATGTTGATTTACGTTTCGCATTAACGAAATTATAAAACCGCGTAGGATCCCGCTGGAACTGTAACCGACAACTTTACAGGTTATCCTTACAACATTGGTTATCTAGGACAGAGAAATTGGATCGAGCAATCAGATATGGAGAGTCATCCAAGAAAGAGCCAGTTTTCTTGAACTTACTATACATCCTTGACTTTATATTTTTAAGTTTATGAATTCCCGTGTAAGCCACAAAGGTTTGTTAGACCTAAGTGAATTACAAACCGGGACACATGTATCAAATAAATTGTTTAAAGTGGAATAAAAAGTCCTGATTGCACTATCCATATCTGCACACATGTAAAGCCGATACCAGTCAGTCTGGGATAAGAGCTGAGTTAGTTTAGCAAAGTCGGTTTTCCGAAATTGACGAGCACGCTCTGGAGGTTTAATGCGGGCAGGCAACGACAACCACAATCGGTTGATTTAAGCCAACACCAGAAGGGGGAAGTGAATTCGGAGGCCGATTTTTCTTTTTTTGCAGTGAATTCTTTTATGATTACGTGATCCGGCCAGAATTTTTTACAACAAATACTGCTGAAATTTTCGGCCGAAACACTTATTTTAAACTTAATTTCGTGGCTCTAGCTTTTATAGTTCCCGAGACATGCTTAAAAAAACGGGTAAAAAAAACGATTAACACTGATTACAAGTAAACGGGGCAAGTTTGGGAACATTTGATATAAATAACGCGTATGGTGTATACGAATCTAAAAAGTCAAAGTTCATCTCTCTAGCCCTTGTAGTCTCTGAAATCGACGTGTTCATACAGACGGACGGACAGACGGACGGACAGACGGTCAGACGGACAGACAGACGGACAGACAGATGGACAGAAAGACGGACAGACAGACGGAGATGGCTAGATCCACTCGGCTAGTAACGATGATCAAGAATATATATACTTTATGGGGTTGGAGATACATACATTAGCACAAAACCATTATACCCTTTATACCCATTTTCAATGGGTTCAAGCGATGAAGAAGATAGGTACACTTGGGTTAAAATAATTTAACTCTGACTCGCACTTAAAACAACAACGTTACACAGAGCGTGGGCGGGTGTCCCCGACTAGGAGATACCCTGAACCCAGCGGTGAGCTGTCGTTATATAAATTTAAAGCTCTTTGCAATCATACATACATTCACAAAATCACACATACACACAAACGCACACAGCAAGGTGCGTACTTTGCACATCGGCTGCGCTTGGCCCCACTATAGAAAATGAATTCTTTAATTACTTCTAAACTAAGAATATGATCGTTATGAAAAGTTTCAGTGCTTAATAAGAGCATATAAATCTATGAACAAACCAAAGCGAAAGTCTGTAGTATTTTATTTGGTATGGGGGGCGAGTGGGGGAGGTATCCATAATCCGAAATATTCATAATCTGCGTATCCTTTACATGCACATATGAAACTTAATTTAATGGCTATAGTCTCCGAGATATGCCATGAAAACCAAGTCTTAAAATCCATTTTTATAGACGAGCAAGATATTGAAAAAAATTTATAAGCTTGTATTGCGTATGGATTAGGAGGATCTATAGACGTTTAGTTTAGGTTTCTAGCTTTTGTAGATTCCGAGATCGCTGCGTTCATACAAACGGATAGACGGACGGACGGAAGGACAGACGGACATGGCTAAATCGACTCAGCTCGTCATGCTGATCAAGAATATATATACAGCGTCTCAAATTATTTTAACCCTAGTGTACCTATCTCTTTTTTGTTTGTTTAAATTTCTTGTTTGTTAAGGGATACCAATAACAAAAAAAAAAATAATAAATTTGTCTGTCTGCTACAATAAAAACTGCCAGGTGCGAGCAAACGGTGCTGCTGGCTGTGTGACAATGTGTCACACGGAAAATGCGCTGGCCTAACCTGATTGAGTCCAAATCTGGTCTGAAGTGGACTTGTGAATCTTGTAGGGATGTTGAGAGGGACATGATGGGATTCATGAGGCAGACTAAGAAAAGCTTTGGAAATCTATTCGGACGGTTTAAAAAACTGTTCGATGGATTCACCGTTTTGGATAATGAGTTCAAAGCAATGAAGGTTTTGAACGAATCTTCAAGGCGTAAAAAGGCCAATCTTAGACTGTCTATTGTCTCTAATGAACTTTCTGTCCCAACACACTTGCCCACAATATCCGCTCCTAATGTTGAATTCATCAATCTTTCTTCCCCGTCTCCCCACATCAAAGACGGAAGTGACGAAAATAACATTGTACCCATGGATATTGTTCCTCATGATCCCGAAAAGGGTTCTGATTCGGCGATTGCTAGCACTGTTGATAGTGATCAGCACTCCAGTGCTACCGACCGAATCAAATAGTCAATCAACTAAGGCTATAGCTCCGCCTGTAGCTACTGCCGTGGTTCCTAATATGGCCCTTGTAGGTGTTCCACCAAAACAACAGTTCTTTGTTTCTAGGCTTGCCCCTTTTACTACATCTGATGATGTCAAGGCCTTTATTCTGGCCAAATCTCAAGCAAATCTTACGGTGGAAAATTTCAAATTTGCACATGCTCGGGAAATTTCATCTTTTAAAATAAGTGTTTCGGCCGAAAATTTCAGCTTCACATCCCCCTACTGGTGTTGGCTTAAATCAACCGATTGTGGTCTCTGATAGCACAAAAAACTAACATTCTCCCTCTCACTTGGCTATCAGAATGTAAGAGGTCTTTGTAGTAAACTATACCTTAATAGTCTATCTTTTCCTTTTCATGTCATCGCCTTCTCTGACATATGGTTAAGGCCTGACATCTTAAATACTGAAATTTTATCCAACAAATTCTCTATCTATAGAATTGACGTTGGCTGCCCGCATTAAACCTCCAGAGCGTGCTCGTCAATTTCGGAAAACCGACTTTGCTAAACTAACTCAGCTCTTATCCCAGACTGACTGGTATCGGCTTTACATGTGTAGAGATGTGGATAGTGCAATCACGATTTTTTATTCCACATTAAACAATTTACCATCAACCGTATTTTTTGAAAAAACGACAGCAGAATCAGATCAGGCCATCGCCGATCTATTTGCTAAATTTTTTCAAACGACTTATAGTTTTCAAGATTACCAATTGGGTCTGCCTTATCCTTATCACGTACATGACTCAAATTGCATTTTTGGACCTTTGATCACGGAAAGTTCACTACTAAGTGAACTAAGGGTCAAGAAGCCTGTATTTTCACGGGGACCTGATGGAGTACCAGGCTGTGTGCTTAGGTATTGCGCTGAAGGTCTAATGAAGCCGTTGTATAAACGCGAACTCCCTTCTTGCACAATTATTTTATTAATAGTAAGCAACTTGATCGTATTGAATCGGTTGATGATCTGGGTGTCATTTTATATCCCAAGCTTAAGTTTAACAAGCATATTTCTTCTGCTGCTAATCGAGCCCTTGGTGTTCTGGGTTTCATTAAGCGCTGGTCGAAAGAATTTTACGATCCCTACGTTACTAAAACTCTTTATACTTCACTTGTCCGTCCAATTCTTCAGTATGGATCTTGTGTTTGGTGTCCCCAATACAAGGTTCATCAGGATATAATTGAATCCGTACAAAAACAATTTCTGCTCTTTGGCCTCCGCGGATATCACTGGAATCCTAATTCTCGCATGCCTTCTTATTTTGGTAGACTTTTACTAAAAAATATTCCTTGTCTTTCTGATCATAGAACAATGCTTGATGTTATCTTCTTACACAAATTAATAAACGGGTAAATTGATTCTTCCGAATTGATTAGCCAGATTAGTTTTGCAGTTCTGAACAGAATTACTAAAAACTTATTACCGCTTTCTCTTCAAACCTGTAATAGTAATTATGCTAACCATAACCCATTTCGGATCTTATGTTTCAACTATAATAATCTTTTCCATATAATAAGTAAAACTTCTTCGATACCTAGTCTAAAAACTCTAGTGTTATGTCATCTCTCTAATTGTTCGCGATTTTCGTCAGCGCACGTTATGCGGCGCGCCCCTCGGTCGGTTGGGTGGGAGGTGGGTGGCATTTTGCCTGGGTCCACGCGTTAACAAGCCCTTGCTTGGTATCGTTGGGCCACGTGAATGTACTGCCGTTAGTACATCTACGTCCAAAAATATGGGGTCGGAGATGCGTGTTTCATACATTTGCACAAAACCATTATACCATTTTTACACATTTTCAATGGGTTCAGGGTATAAAAACCACCATCAACACCAACAACAATATTAGTTTGAGAGCGAGATAGAGATATTAGTTGCGTTAAGAGCGCAATAACAAGATAGGCAGGCCACAATGCAATTTCACAAGTCAACATATATGTTTACACACAGATGTATCACACAGTCACAACACTAAATATAGAAAAAATGCACAGGTTAATCTTTGATTAAAACGATAAAAAGTTAATTATTTCGAGGCGCAAGAAAAAAACACGTACGTTGTGAATGCGATGCGAAGCGATTTTTTGTTTGAAAGAGCTTTCCAGTAATATATATTCCCAATATGTCAACTCTAGACCTCTAAATTGTGGGAGATATAGGCATTTCTGATTCTTATACTCGTTCACGAAGTATACTAGTATATTGGGTTTGTGCCATGTTCGTAATGCAGTCCGCCCATCTGTCCTTCCGTCCGTTTGCCTGTCTGTCCGGATGAACGCAACTTTTTTCGGTGCCATTGAAGTTAAAGACTCGAAACTTTAGATATATGCTTGTTGTTATCTACTTCTGACACGCTCACTAGAATGCTGGCAAATCGATAATATGTCGATACACCTCAAACCGCAAATCGATAAGAGGCGAATATTTCACACAATTTTAAAGGCAAGTTTGGTATGTAGATTGTTGGTGACCTCCCCCAAAAATTGCGACCTTGACATCGCGGCCACACCCACTAAAACACCCCAGCGTTTCCACACAAAAAGAAAACGGCAATATCTATATCTCCCACTGTTTTTGAGCTAGAGTCATCATATTTAAAATATATATTTATGGAAAACCCCCAAACATCACAAAAATAGATAATTTTTTCGGGCCGCCCCCCTTCCCATCCCCTTAATCCCAAAAATCGATATAACTGAAAGCACAATGCGGTAACACGTTTGCTGTAACACGTATGCTTCCCACAATTGTAAAGCTAGAGCCAAATTTGGTATATAGGTTGCTGGTGACCTCCCCCTACAGTTGAGATCTTAACAATCCGCCCACGTCCAATAGAACGCTCTCCAGCAACCCCGACCTCACGAATCGCGAAGATCCATATCTCAAACAGTTTTAGAGCTAGAGTCACCAAATTTAGTAAGCAATTTTTTGGTGACCTCCGCTAAATATAGAGATTACAAATTACAAAAATCTAAAATTTTGAAAAAAAAATATTATTAATTAAGATCGTGACGAGTATTGCGCAGTCGGTTACACCCAACTGCACCGTTATTACTTGTTTTAGTTAGGGTGCTGTGAGCCGTTTAAGTATGCGTATCAGGGCTACGAAGGTCTGATTCCTTGGGGGAGATTACCAGCTATCAACATTCATCTTTTCAACTATTCTATCATAATTTTTGAACACCTCGAATGCACATGTCACTTTTGTGACATGCTCATGCTCTTAAATAAGAGAAAATAGTTGCGCATGCTAAGTTTGCTGAATGGTTTGTAATTGACCATTCTGTCTACTATAGTGTCCCGGCCGTGTTCGGCGCAAACTCTACATACACGTTACGAGAATAAATTTTTCGATATAATTCGTAACAAGAAAGGTCAAAGATTTTGTAGAGACGAGTGCTCGATCTTTACAAGCGCCTTTAAAGCTAGAAAAGTATTATCTTTGAAAGCCCACTGGCAGGCTGGCAAATCGACAACATGTCAATACACCTCAAATAGCAAATTTAGGGCTAGAGTCAAATGTGGTATGTAGATTGCTGGGGATTGCCTCCAAAAATAACGACCTTTATATCCCGACAACGCCTACTTAAAATTCGGAAATGCCTATATCTCTCACACTTGTACGTACGTCTGTCCAGACGAATTCAACCTTTTTCGGGGCTTGCGAAACTTAACTGGTTGCTTAACCTTCGCAGCAAACTTTCACTGGCTTGCAACAGATCATCCATCTCCTTTGTGTGGCCCCTATCTGGAAATACGCCATATAAATCTGGGGATTGGCCGCACCCTCAAACCGAAAGAGGCTGCAATGTCTCCGAAGCTTGACACTACGTAAGATGACAGGAGCTCCATTTTACGTGCGGAATAAAATTTCAAAATTCCTGGATAGATGACCAAATATCGACCCACACCGTCAATTATAATCTGCGCCTAGCCTCAAACGCCAACATAATAGCAAAGGTTTTTCTTAATCTTAAGTGAAACGCGACGAATAACAACAACATACTGTTCAAAGGGATTGAGACATTGCAAAACAGTAAAAAAAATCGAAAAGGAATAGTAAGAACGTTGCAGTCGGGCAGAACCTATTAGCAATACTCGTTCACGATCTTAATTATTACTGTTATTTTGGAAAAAATTAAGATTTTTGTATTTTGTGTGGGAGGAAGTACGCGCGGCCGAAATTTTTCGGCTCTATATTAAGAGGTCATTAGGAAACTGTTTACTGTATTTGGTGACTCTTGCTCTAAAATTATGGGAGATGTGGATTTTCGCGGCTCATCCGCTATAAGATATATCAATTTAATCGATTTGCCACGACCGGTGAGCGTATCCCAAACACTTTTTGCGATTTTTAGAGAGAGGAGTAATCTGTCATAAAATAAGTATTATCCCAACTTTAAAACTGAGGAAAATATATCGATTTAATCGATTTGTAAAAAAAAAGTATTTATCTCTAACTTTGAAATTGAGGGAGAAACATAGATTTTAATCGAAATGCCACGACCCCAGTGGCTGTGCACAAGCCCAATAGACTTGTTTCGCTTCGTGAACGAGTTTAAAAACTTATTCAATAAAAAAAATTTCAAGCTTGTTCTTTAAACAAGTAAGATGGCTTTAGTGTGCAGTGCCCGACTAGGAGATACCCTGAACCCAGCGGCGAGCTGTTAAACCTCTTTGCATTTATACACACATTCACAAAGTCACACATGCACACACACACAAACGCACGCAGCAAGCTGCGTGCCCTTTTTACACATTTTCAATGGGTTCAGGGTATAAAAACTCCGTTGACAAAGCGAGATTCTGACCTGCGTCTGGTAGCTCGTAATGCAATACTTAGCGAGCTACAGCAGCATTCTAATCGTCTCCGGCAAAAGCTAAAATAATAGCCTACATGCACAAACAATCGAATATTATTCGAAAAAGAGCTGACGCATATGAATGTACATATACATATGTATGTATGTATGTGTGCACACGCGTGCGAAAACCTTTGCGTTTGGGGCTTGCAAACACGTGGCTTGCCAATATACAAATAGATTTTATTAATAACTTATGTGTGTCTTAACCGATTTGGATCAAATTTGTTTTAATACATTCTTATTGTACTATAGTACACTTATATAGAAGCTTTAACCAAATTTGATGGCTCTGGCTCTTATGGTTAATGAGATATTCTCTTAGCCCCCACTATGGAAAGTTAATACTTAAATAATTTCTGAACTAAGAATACGATCGCTATGAAATTTTCAGGACGTAACAAGAGCATTGAAATCTCTGTACAAAACAAAGCAATTTTTAAAATTTTAATACGTCTATTCAGCTTCAGATTGTATTTTCAAGAGATCATTTCTAGTGATCGTAGTTAATTATGTACATGTGTTTTTTTACAATCGATTTCATTGAAAATATGTTTTGTTCGATACACGATGAATTGAAGTTACATGGTCAATATTAGTTACATGTTCAATATGAGTTACACGTTGTAATTGATTATAATTGTTGGCTATAATTATCTACTCCTTTCTTATGATAAATAAAATTAGTAGGTTAGCTTACGCTAACATATGGTATATACGAATCTAAAAGTTCAAGTTCAGCTCTCTAGCCCTTGAAGTCTCTTAAATCGACGCGTTCATAGAGACAGACAGACCGACAGCCAGACGAACAGGGCTAGTGACGCTGATCAAGAATATATATTGTTGTGGTACTACAAAATATTTTTTTCAAATATCAATTCAGCTTTTAATTTATTTCGTTAGACCCTTAATCTACAATCGGAACTAACAAACTCTCTGAATCATATTATCGAGTAACAAATGGTCAATGGGAATTACTATAGTATCGATAACAGTAATAAAGTGTTGTTAGTACAGCAATGGCCCAAGAGCTCGGCCATCCTGACAATTAGATCGTCCTCGATCTATGAATTGTTGATACATTTTTTTTATACCCTGAACTTATTGAAAATGGGTAAGAAGGGTAGAATGGTTTTATGCAAATGTATGTAACAGGCAGAAGGAAGCATCTCCGACCCCATAAACTATATATTCTTGACCAGGACGACAAGCAGAGTCAATTTAGCCATGTCCTTCTGTCCGTCCGTCCGTACGTCCGTCCGTCCGTCTGTCCGTCTGTATGAACGCAGCGATCTCGGAAACTACAAAAGCTAGAAACCTAAACTAAACGACTATAGATTTTCCTAATCCATACGCAGCACAAATTTATTATTTTTTTTCGACATCTTGCTCCGTTTCAATATTATCAATAACTACTTGGTTTTCTTGGCATATCTCGGGGACAATACAAGCTAGAGCCATAAAATTAAGTTTATTATATGCTCGTAAGTAATACGCAGCTAATGAATATCCTGGATTTTGGATACCTCCTCCCATTCGCCCCCATATCAAAAAAACGCAAATCAAGTACTACAGACTTGCTCTTTGCTTTGTACATAGATTTGGATGCTCTTATTAAGCACTGCAAATTTCATACGATCATACTCTTAGTTTACAAGTATGAT
>JAWNLD010000040.1:0-96789 GCA_035041545.1 Drosophila colorata
AAGCTTAGATAATACTTAGCACACATGCACGCATCACGCATATAAATGTTCATATAATATGTATGTACGTATGTGGGCAAACGCATGCAGAAAACGTCTGCGCTTGGTGCTTGCCACCACGTGCCACCAATATACAAATACAATTTCTTTAATAACTACTGTGGTTCTTAACCGATTTGGAAATTTGAAATTTGCTTTAATGCATTCTTATTGTACTGTAGTACATTTATTAATTGCCTATTGCAGCCTATTAAACCAAACTCGGTGGCTCTGGCTCTTAAAGATTCTTAGATATGCTCAAAAAACCGGATCCAAAAAAAAACCGATAAATTTCGATAATAAGGAAACGGGGCGGGTTATCCATTGTTTAAAATAGCATTGATCTGCGTATGGTATATACGAACTTAAAAACTTAAACTTTAATCCCTAGATCTTATTGCAGCACTTGCTGCCCATTGGAGTGTCGAATTTGTCGAATTTTACCACACGTTTTCTTTAAAACCTTCTCTGTTTCTTAACCGACCTTAATGCAATAGATTCATCAAGTACATATAGATATTCATTCGAACCAAATAATCATAATCTACGAAATGGGCTTAACAAATTAGAGGTTGTTGTAAATTTTTGTCGATTTTAGGAAAACGGTGAGTTATCGATCATTTGGACTAAACTTGATCTGCGCGTGCCATGGACGAGACTATAGTCGAAAAGTCTCTAGCTCTTTTCGAAATCGACGCGTTCATACAGACGGACAGGACTTGTTCTCGGCTGTTGATCCTGATCAAGAATATATATACTTTATGGGGTCGGAGATGCCTCCTTCTGCCTGTTACATACATTTGCACAAAACCATTATACCCTTTTTACCCATTTTTAATGGGTTTAGGGCATAAGAATTAATGCGCCCGCTCGCTTTTAATATTTATAGGCAAATTATAGTTTGCCATAGTTGTAAAACTTCTCGTAAAATTTTCACAAAATAGGAAACTATATCCTTCCAATGTTGGTTGCAGTGAGATTCGGGCTCGCGTCTAATAGCGCGCCAGGCGACACCTCTACAACCGAACTACAGCAACATTCTAATCGTCTCTGTCAAAACGTGAGCTAAGAAATTAGCACATATGAATACAATATACAAATACATTTTCTTTAATAAGTTCTGTGTTTCTTCTGTATTATAGTTTCTTAGATATGCTCAAGCAGCTGCGCTTGGCCTCCACTATGGAAAGTTAATTTGTAAATAACTTCTGAACTAAAAATAGGATTATTATGAAATATTCAGGACGTAACAAGAGCGTTGAAATCGCAACCAAAGCGAAAAGTCTATAGCACTTGATTTGCGGATCTTTTTATTTTTTTTTAGATATGTAGGGCGACGGGGGAGATATCCAAAATCCTAAATATTTATAATATTCGAATCGTTTACGGGGACAGATTAGTTCTTATAGTTTCTGAGATATGCTCAAAAAAGCGGCTCAAAAAACCGATAACCACTGATTATAAGAAAACAGAGCAATGTATCGAGCATCCGATTCTAAGAAGTCCAAGCTCAGCTCTCTAGTCCTTGTAGTCTCTGAAATCGACGCGTTCATACAGACAGACGGACGGACATACAGACGGTCAGGGCTTAATCTACTCGGCTAGTGATGCTGATCAAGAATATACATACTTTATGGGGTCGGAGAAGCCTCCTTCTGCCTGTTACATATATTTGCACAAAACTATCATACCCTTATTACCCATTTTCAGTGGGTTCAGGGTATAACACAACAGAAGGACAAACACGTTGAGGACCAGACACTCGAGTATGTGGACAGGAAAAGTAAGGGGTTGAAACAGGTGCTTATTTTCTTTAATTCGATCGCTTGCCCGGGGCGTCTGGAACATTAAATAATAATTAAAATTTATTTTAAGTTAAAACTATAGGGGCTGATTACTTTTTATAATAAATAAATTTCCATTTTTGTTCTGTTTTATTGGGTACATATGATTAATTTTATCAACTTATATTTCATATTATTGAGAAATTTAGTATGTGTACATTTAACTATTTTCGTTTTCATATCTTAATTTTAACATAACATAACATTACATTTAATGTTTGGAACTATGTGGCATCAGAGTCCCTAAATGGGTCACACTCTAGCAACGGCTGTCAATATGAATAGAACATGTCGGAAATATTGCCAGTCCGTTCAAAAAAGTTGTTTAACATTTGAGCGTGAATTGTGAATTTTTTGGTGAATCGAGCAAATAAAATAATGTCTCGGGAGAATAGGAAGAGGTGCAAAAACAAAAGTTTAACGGCATTGCCATATGCATAGATATTTGAAGTGAAAATCAAATTTCTCTTATCGGCAACGGCTACTAATTTGAGTAGAGCTTGTCGGAAATGTTGCCAGTCCGTTCAAAAAAGTTCGAGGAAATAAAATAATGTCTTGGACGAATTGGAAGTGGTGCAAAACCAAAGTTCAACTACGTTGTCATATGCAGAGCTTGAGCGAGTGGGTAGCACTGAAAATTGAACCAACGTGCCAATTAGGGTGAATGATTGTATGAGTGAATACGTGCCTGAATTTAATATGTATCCGTGAATGTGTGTGTATGTATGTATGTGCACATATGTATATGGATGTGCAACTGAAAGAGAAACACATTTCGTACTAGCCATTTTATTTTTTTTTTATAATTTGTGAAGGAGTCTAATAACAGTGATTTTAGAGGCACAGTGACCGAAGGGCGGTCTTTTGTGCCATGTGGCTTCCTATGGAGACAAGCGACGCTAAAACTCCCTTATAAAGGAAAGCAGATGCCTTGTCGAGGAATTTCTGATCAGTGCTTATGTATCAAATTCTCTGCATAGATACTTCCTCCTACTTCAAATAATGGATGGGCAATCACATAAAATGTGCTTTGTTGTCTTGTCATCCTCTTGGCAGAGTCTACACTCTGTGTCAGGGGATAGGTGCATTTTGTGGAGGTGATGCTTGACTGTGAGGTGTCGCGTAACTCTTTGACAGAGGCCCAGATTAACCCACAAAAGAGTTCAGGTCCAAGAAGGGGGGTTGCGTAACCGGCCCTAGCTAGCCAGTCCGCAACTTCGTTGCTGGAGATTCCGGAATGGCCTGGGACCCATCAAAGTGTTACCCGATTTTCATGTGAGAGTTGTTGGAGACAATTCCAGCATCCATGAGGAAAAAGCTTGAATAGCTGCTTGGCTATCTGAAAAGATATTTAAGGTGGCTATCCTATTGTCAAGGATATGTCTGCAGCAGGACTCAATGGTGTGGATCTCGTGAAAAACACTGGGTCAGGTACCCTTTGCAATCGAGATTTTGGTGTTGGTTCCTGTGCTCCCCGCACCAAACCCCTTGATTAGTTTTTGATCCGTCTGTGAACCCCTGCAGGCTCTTGCTGTCATTACCAGGGTCGTTATCATCCCATTCCCTACGGTCCTAAATTTCACCCCGAAGAAAGGGTCCGTGTTCTAAAGATCCATTTTTTCGCAGATCCTTAAGCTAGGAAAAGCATTTACTAGAGTAGCCTGACCAATGTCAGCGGCTAGAAACCCATTTGTGAGTTTAATTCTTAGAAGGCTCAAAGAAGCTACTTTCTTTATGTGCAAATGCAGTGGATTCAGTCCTAAAAATGTCTCTAGTACTGCAATAGAACATGTACGTGTCGCAGTCCTCGGTAGATGAATTGTCTAAGTGCTCAGGCATTTAGGCAACTGAACAACGGGAATCCGAATTCGAATCCCAGTCTAGTGTATGGATGTAGTGTTTGTCTTATCCGAAGGCCATAGCAGCCAGTGCTATTTAAAATGGTTAGGTTGATAGTTTTTAACTATATCCTATACTTTAAATAATAATAATAACATGTACGTGTTTGCTTCATTTTTGTATGACGATAGCTTGATGGACCTTTGGCAACCAGATGGCAGAACCATCATACCATACAGTGATCTGATGACTTTGGAGTCGACGCCCCAAATTTTACCGAAGAGCCGACTACATGCCCACATGGTATAAGTACCTTTGGTCAACGCCTTCTGTGGGTTGATATTGGGAACAACATCTGTGCACCATCTTAGGGCCGTGTTGAGTGCCGTTTGCATCAATTCGGTTATTGGTAAGCCGAACTTTCCGGAGACTATTATTGCCAGGTCGTCTACATACCATATAGTATCAATTAGGCAGTAGTTCATATATTACTAGGGACCAAAAAAGGGGGGACAGGACCCCGCCCTGTGACACTCTTTGACCACTCGGATGCGGACAGTGTTAGCGTCCAGTAAAGATCTTATGGCTCTGGACATAAGCATTCCCTCTATCCAAATAATAGAGAAGGAGTTAAGATGCTAACGCCCTGGTAATTGATTGATAGCCAGTGTTGTAGAAAGCCCCTTCGACGTCTAGGAAGGAGCATAAAGCAATTTCCTTCGCCTCGAATGCATTTTCAATATTACTGACTATCTGATGTAGAGCGACCTTTGCGATGTGAGTTTGACTTAGGCGAATTTTGTATGGAGCAGGGGATTGGTATCTTGCAATCTGCACCGGATATGCAAGTCCAATAGGCGTTCTGCGGTCTTAAGCAGAAAGGATGTAAGGCTAATTGGTCTATACGACTTACGTTGATCCAAGAGACGGTTCCCTGGCTTGGAAATAAAAACCACTTTACCTCCCGGGAAAATCTGGTCGACCCAGGCTTTGAAGGGAGCGAATGATTTAAAGGCCCACCTGACCTTTTCAACGTCGAAGATAACACCCGACAGACTGTAACCACGTCTAGCTGGTGGTTCAGTATCCCCATCACTACAGTGATTTTCCGGGCTTATGACAGAACCAGAAAAAAAAACGCTTGAAGCAGTAGTTCTAGCGTTTCCCGTCGATCCTGTGTGTAAGAACAATGTGTTCTTTTTAAGACCCCCCACACCATTAGATGACTCTCTGGCCAATACTGCCTGATGCAATCTCGCTGCTTCTGGAAGTGACTCCACAATTTCGCAGTAGGTACGCCAAGTATCGCGAATGGCGCGTCTAATGTTCTTATTATACTCAGTGAGTGCGCATCTGTATGCGTCTCACGAGTCTCAATTTGATTTGGCCCTGTTAAAGAGCCGTCAAACCTCCTTCCTTTGATTTGCCAGGCTGTGGCCCTACCAGGAAACCTCACGTTTCGCCGGATGGGGTCTTAGGGTCGCACTATCATTGTAGGAGGTTAAAAGCACATCTTGAAGTTGTCTTACCGCCAGTTCTATCTCCCTCGTGAAGTTAAAACTGGCAGCAAGTTGATCAACGTTCGAAGCTACTAAGGCTTTCTACAAGTCGCAATTTGTTATCTTTGGGTTAAAAGAATTGGAAAGGAGTTCCGCTTAGCCAGGGAAATCAAATCTGATGTGCTGGTGATCTGAAAGAATGGCCTTATCGGTAACCCAATTTTTCATGAAATCGGATAAAGAACTGCTAACCAGAGGTCTAGTACCTCTTTCCTTATTGCGTTTATAAAAGTGGGTTTGCACCCTCTATTTGATACATCTATTTGAATACACAAAAGATATTCAAGAAGGCACTCACCCCTTTTGTTGACGACACTACTACCCCAGATAGTATGATGGGCGTTGAACACCCTTCGGTTGCTTCGCGCCTTGTACCTCATTGTACGTTGACCCTTGGTAGCTGACAGTCGTTGCCGCTGCGTCCCAGGTTTGCTTACGCTCGAGGTCTGGCCGCGGAAGGCTTCCCTAGCGAGACTAGCACCTCAGCTAGATGAGGCGACCACGACCTGCCTTGATTGCAAAAGTGCCACCCCAGCTACCTGACCACAAGTCGATCCATTTGCAAGCCCAGCAGCCAAGTCAAGATGCCAAGATGTTTTTTGAGCATCAGACTCATTTTTTGTATTAATATTTTGGTTCATTTTGTATACCACGAGTGAACGAGAAGGGCAGTTCACCCGCGGCATAGTCCGTCTACCGCGGTAGGTCGAAAAATAAAGCTGGAGGGCGACAGGTATCCAGAGTCCTCATACTATCGGCCGAGCACCCCCTCGGTCATAGATCCTTCGGCATATGCTGTTCCATCTTGGATCAGGGTAATTTTCTGAAGAGTTGTCGATCATTTGGACTAAACTTGATCTGCGCGTGCCATGGACGAGTCTATAGTCGAAAAGTCTCTAGCTCTTTTCGAAATCGACGCGTTCATACAGACGGACAGGACTTGTTCTCGGCTGTTGATCCTGATCAAGAATATATATACTTTATGGGGTCGGAGATGCCTCCTTCTGCCTGTTACATACATTTGCACAAAACCATTATACCCTTTTTACCCATTTTTAATGGGTTCAGGGCATAAGAATTAATGCGCCCGCTCGCTTTTAATATTTATAGGCAAATTATAGTTTGCCATAGTTGTAAAACTTCTCGTAAAATTTTCACAAAATAGGAAACTATATCCTTCCAATGTTGGTTGCAGTGAGATTCGGGCTCGCGTCTAATAGCGCGCCAGGCGACACCTCTACCACCGAACTACAGCAACATTCTAATCGTCTCTGTCAAAACGTGAGTCCCTAAATGGGTCACACTCTAGCAACGGCTGTCAATATGAATAGAACATGTCGGAAATATTGCCAGTCCGTTCAAAAAAGTTGTTTGACATTTGAGCGTGAATTGTGAATTTTTTGGTGAATCGAGCAAATAAAATAATGTCTCGGGAGAATAGGAAGAGGTGCAAAAACAAAAGTTTAACGGCATTGCCATATGCATAGATATTTGAAGTGAAAATCAAATTTCTCTTATCGGCAACGGCTACTAATTTGAGTAGAGCTTGTCGGAAATGTTGCCAGTCCGTTCAAAAAAGTTCGAGGAAATAAAATAATGTCTTGGACGAATTGGAAGTGGTGCAAAACCAAAGTTCAACTACGTTGTCTTATACAGAGCTTGAGCGAGTGGGTAGCACTGAAAATTGAACCAACGTGCCAATTAGGGTGAATGATTGTATGAGTGAATACGTGCCTGAATTTAATATGTATCCGTGAATGTGTGTGTATGTATGTATGTGCACATATGTATATGGATGTGCAACTGAAAGAGAAACACATTTCGTACTAGCCATTTTATTTTTTTTTTATAATTTGTGAAGGAGTCTAATAACAGTGATTTTAGAGGCACAGTGACCGAAGGGCGGTCTTTTGTTCCGTCTGTGAACCCCTGCAGGCTCTTGCTGTCATTACCAGGGTCGTTATCATCCCATTCCCTACGGTCCTAAATTTCACCCCGAAGAAAGGGTCCGTGTTCTAAAGATCCATTTTTTCGCAGATCCTTAAGCTAGGAAAAGCATTTACTAGACTAGCATGACCAATGTCAGCTGCTAGAAACCCATTTGTGAGTTTAATTCTTAGAAGGCTCAAAGAAGCTACTTTCTTTATGTTCAAATGCAGTGGATCCAGTCCTAAAAATGTCTCTAGTACTGCAATAGAACATGTACGTGTCGCAGTCCTCGGTAGATGAATTGTCTAATTGCTCAGGCATTTAGGCAACTGAACAACGGGGATCCGAATTCGAATCCCAGTCTAGTGTATGGATGTAGTGTTTGTCTTAGCCGAAGGCCATAGCAGCCAGTGCTATTTAAAATGGTTAGGTTGATAGTTTTTAACTATATCCTATACTTTAAATAATAATAATAACATGTACGTGTTTGCTTCATTTTTGTATGACGATAGCTTGATGGACCTTTGGCAACCAGATGGCAGAACCATCATACCATACAGTGATCTGATGACTTTGGAGTCGACGCCCCAAATTTTACCGAAGAGCCGACTACATGCCCACATGGTATAAGTACCTTTGGTCAACGCCTTCTGTGGGTTGATATTGGGAACAACATCTGTGCACCATCTTAGGGCCGTGTTGAGTGCCGTTTGCATCAATTCGGTTATTGGTAAGCCGAACTTTCCGGAGACTATTATTGCCAGGTCGTCTACATACCATATAGTATCAATTAGGCAGTAGTTCATATATTACTAGGGACCAAAAAAGGGGGGACAGGACCCCGCCCTGTGACACTTTTTGACCACTCGGATGCGGACAGTGTTAGCGTCCAGTAAAGATCTTATGGCTCTGGACATAAGCATTCCCTCTATCCAAATAATAGAGAAGGAGTTAAGATGCTAACGCCCTGGTAATTGATTGATAGCCAGTGTTGTAGAAAGCCCCTTCGACGTCTAGGAAGGAGCATAAAGCAATTTCCTTCGCCTCGAATGCATTTTCAATATTACTGACTATCTGATGTAGAGCGACCTTTGCGATGTGTGTTTGACTTAGGCGAATTTTGTATGGAGCAGGGGATTGGTATCTTGCAATCTGCACCGGATATGCAAGTCCAATAGGCGTTCTGCGGTCTTAAGCAGAAAGGATGTAAGGCTAATTGGTCTATACGACTTACGTTGATCCAAGAGACGGTTCCCTGGCTTGGAAATAAAAACCACTTTACCTCCCGGGAAAATCTGGTCGACCCAGGCTTTGAAGGGAGCGAATGATTTAAAGGCCCACCTGACCTTTTCAACGTCGAAGATAACACCCGACAGACTGTAACCACGTCTAGCTGGTGGTTCAGTATCCCCATCACTACAGTGATTTTCCGGGCTTATGACAGAACCAGAAAAAAAAACGCTTGAAGCAGTAGTTCTAGCGTTTCCCGTCGATCCTGTGTGTAAGAACAATGTGTTCTTTTTAAGACCCCCCACACCATTAGATGACTCTCTGGCCAATACTGCCTGATGCAATCTCGCTGCTTCTGGAAGTGACTCCACAATTTCGCAGTAGGTACGCCAAGTATCGCGAATGGCGCGTCTAATGTTCTTATTATACTCAGTGAGTGCGCATCTGTATGCGTCTCACGAGTCTCAATTTGATTTGGCCCTGTTAAAGAGCCGTCAAACCTCCTTCCTTTGATTTGCCAGGCTGTGGCCCTACCAGGAAACCTCACGTTTCGCCGGATGGGGTCTTAGGGTCGCACTATCATTGTAGGAGGTTAAAAGCACATCTTGAAGTTGTCTTACCGCCAGTTCTATCTCCCTCGTGAAGTTAAAACTGGCAGCAAGTTGATCAACGTTCGAAGCTACTAAGGCTTTTTACAAGTCGCAACTTGTTATCTTTGGGTTAAAAGAATTGGAAAGGAGTTCCGCTTAGCCAGGGAAATCAAATCTGATGTGCTGGTGATCTGAAAGAATGGCCTTATCGGTAACCCAATTTTTCATGAAATCGGATAAAGAACTGCTAACCAGAGGTCTAGTACCTCTTTCCTTATTGCGTTTATAAAAGTGGGTTTGCACCCTCTATTTGATACATCTATTTGAATACACAAAAGATATTCAAGAAGGCACTCACCCCTTTTGTTGACGACACTACTACCCCAGATAGTATGATGGGCGTTGAACACCCTTCGGTTGCTTCGCGCCTTGTACCTCATTGTACGTTGACCCTTGGTAGCTGACAGTCGTTGCCGCTGCGTCCCAGGTTTGCTTACGCTCGAGGTCTGGCCGCGGAAGGCTTCCCTAGCGAGACTAGCACCTCTGCTAGATGAGGCGATCACGACCTGCCTTGATTGCAAAAGTGCCACCCCAGCTACCTGACCACAAGTCGATCCATTTGCAAGCCCAGCAGCCAAATCAAGATGCCAAGATGTTTTTTGAGCATCAGACTCATTTTTTGTATTAATATTTAGGTTCATTTTGTATACCACGAGTGAACGAGAAGGGCAGTTCACCCGCGGCATAGTCCGCCTACCGCGGTAGGTCGAAAAATAAAGCTGGAGGGCGACAGGTATCCAGAGTCCTCATACTATCGGCCGAGCACCCCTCGGTCATAGATCCTTCGGCATATCCTGTTCCATCTTGGATCAGGGTAATTTTCTGAAGAGTTGTCTTCTCTTAGCCCGACTACCATTAGTCATCACCCTTGGCAGAGACATGCCCATGCCAAGGATCTGCTTCCAGCCGCCCTCACGAGGAGAGTACAGTCGCACTTCTAACAGTATGTGTAGATACAGCGCGTATTATTCAAGTAATAATTACACGTTAGTTTTACCCATTTTCAATGGCTTCAGGGTATAATTAGAGGTTATTGTAAATTATTATCGATTTTAGGAAAACGGTGTGGGTTATCGATTAAATGATATAAATAAGCTTGATAGCCGAAAAGATGAAGTCTATAGCTCTTATAGTTTCCGAGATCGACACGTTTATACATACGAACGGACGGGCAGACAGACGAACATTGCTAGATCGACTCGGCTGTGGATACTGATCAAGACTATATATACTTTATGGGGTCGAAGATGCCTCCTTCTGCCTGTTACACACATTTGCACAAAACCATTACAGCATTTTTTTCAGGGTATAATGATGGTGCGAAAGTTTATTTTACCGTTAAGATAGATATGTTTTAAAACGGGTTTGATTTGGGAGTTGGTCGGACCATGGCCAACTCAATGTGGGGAGGGCACCAATATGCCTAAAGCTGTTTCCTGTCCGTCTTAAAAGTTAACATGCGCAATTGCGAAATTCGAATTAAAAAATATAAGTAATATTGTTAAGCAACTCGTGCATTTATTGAGGGTTAAACTCATCCCTGAGCAAACCGTTGACTAGCCGGCAAATCGATAAATGTGCTGCGATGTGAAGTCAAACCTTAACAAATGGCGAAAAAAGTTTTCAGTCCGTTAAATAATCCGTTTGAACTTGAGACTGTTCGTCAATTAACAGGGGTTGGACGCCAAGGAGGATCATCAACCCTCGTCTGTTGCTGTCATAACTGTCATATTTTAGAAACAGCATAGAAGTGAAGCGATGCACTATTATGGGCTGGACACATAGTGGATATTTTAAAATCACTACTGCGTTGTCATTCAAACCTTTAATAGCGTAAAATCTAGCTGCAACTAGACTGTGGTCCGTGCAATTGGCCGCATATAGCCTAGCAGGTCGACAAGAGGAAGAATAAGGAAGGACGAAATCATTAAATCGGTTTTTGGAGGAAGGAAGAATACCGATTAGCGCCCGTGTTAGCGTATTTGTGTCACCCATCATTGTTTTTGAAATCTGTAATAAAAAAATATATTTTCAACACAATTAATAAAAAAAAACATAAGGACAAAGTTGGTGATGCAGAAGCAAGAACGTGGAAAACATACTTTGAATCATTCTTTTCGCAAGAGCGTAGAATATATTTGGGGTAGAGGATCTGAGCTTATGTCCCCTATAACCCGCGCACAGTCTCGCAAAATACAAGCGGGTTACGAATCGCAACTGCAGGCTACAATACAGCCCGCAAGCATGGAGGATCAAACAATCGATCTCACACCGTCAGCGGGGACAGACGTTGGCTGACCTACCACCTTAGCTGCAGCGCTTCGCCAGCAGACAACACCAGAGCTTACCAGCTAAGTCGTTTTTGCTATAAACGTGGCTTTATTCCAGGCCAAAGAGACTTACCGGAAGGTCAAGTCCACGGAGCTCACGGCATGACATAAGCAGAGGGTGGAGTGGCTAAAGCGCGGAGAAGCGCTACCTCGTCCTGCCACAGGGGGTCCACAAATCCAGCTTTTGCCTGAATCTCGCCGCGGCAGTAGTGAAAGGTTGTAGGTACATCCACCCAAAGCCTTTGACCATCGGCTTTTGGAAGTTGCCCAGAGGGCAGAGGTTTCCCCAGTGGACTAGTTGGGGGGCATTCAATGAGAAGAGGGCCTCTCAGAAGCAGCAGGCAGGCCACCGCAATTCCGACCGGCAGCTAATGACGGAGGTAGTACAAATTCGACGATGGGGGCTAGCTAACTGTAGTCGTAGCAAGGATAAAACTAAAAAGATATAAGGATTAAGTAATAATAGAAAAAACGCAGAGATGCCCAATCGAAGTACGAGCGGGCGAGTACGAGAGAACCCAAGCTCGTACCTTTGACAGGGAGTATGACGCGAGATCTGACGGCGGAGAAAGCACATCTAGGGTTCAGCGTGCGTGATCTCGTTTTCACAGGAGGCAGCAGGAACGGAGGCTTGTGTGACACCATAAAAGCGGCAATGAAGAAAGATCACCGCGCCTTCGCTGAAGTCCAAACACAGGAACACTCACTAGTTGGTGCTCGATACGGGAGCATACGTTAGTTTGCTGACTGACAGGTGGCCTGCAACTGATAGGGAGACTTGGGTTACAGTTGATCCCATCACCAACGACAGTCATAGCAGCTGGTGGCACCACACATAGCATTTTGGGGAAGGTCTGTCCGATACAGTGGGGCCGAGCACACACTCACCTTGAATGTGTGCCCCTTACTTCGACAGCCACTCTACCCAGGAGTCAATTTTTGGCGTAAGTTGGCCTGGCAGCTAACCGTTTGCGAAGAGAGGTTTTCGTGTATTTGGGCGATCTGGTCATCATCTCTAGGACCTATGAAGAGCACTTGGAGCTATTGTCGCAAGTGGCCAAGTATCTGAAGACAGCGAATCTCACCATTGGCTGGCAGAAGTCAAAAATTCGGTTCAAGTTCCTAAATAATTTGGGATACGTCATTACTCACAGATCCTCTTAAAGTGGATGCCATCGTTCAGATCCCAGTACTGGAGACAGTCCGACAGTTGCGCAGCTTCTTGGGAACCGCCGGCTAGTATCGGCAATTCATTCGCGATTTTTCCAGCTTATTAGCGTCGAAATTTATATTGTCTGATGAGGCAATCACTTCGTTTACCTGTCTTAAGAAGGCTCTTACGTGTGCTCCAGTACTAGTCCATCCAGATTTAACGCGGCATTACTTTATCCAGTACGACGACTGCCACCTTGGAATCGGAGCTGTTATATTCCAGTGGCACGAGGACCAAGCCTTCGATTTTAACATCGAGCACCAGAAAGGGAAGGACAATATCGTTGCCGACATGCTGTCACGACCAGGTGAGGGGGAGGAGCTCGAATTCTTCGATTTCGAGACCACTGACTTCGAGAGCGTGGATAAAGCTGTTGGAGGGCCAAATGGAGCGATTCCCAGATTTGAGGTTGAAGAGGGCTTGCTGATTAGGCGCACAATGTTTGCTCGCGAGGATGAGGAGGAGTTCTTGTGGAAACTGTGGGTGTGGCTGTGAAACATGTAAGAAAATCAAGCACAGCATTCAAATAAGCAGACCTCGAATGGGAAAGGAGGTACATACCGATCGGCCTTTACAGAAATTGTACTTAGACATCCTAGGAAACTAGCCTCGTTCGCGACACAGGAATGCATACATTTTTATCGTGTTAGACTACCTGACCAAGTTCGTGTGGCTCAAGGCAGTGCCACAAGCAAAATTCACAGCCTCCACGCGTTAGGGCCGTCTTGTGCAGTGCAGTGCATACAGGAACCGAAGTCTACCCACACCTCGCTCTGTTTGGACAGCACATGTTCCTACATGGCAGCGTCTATCGTCTGGGTCGTAAACGACGCAGCCAATGGATAGTTCTGAGAAACTATAGATTTATTGAGCCAACATCTAGGCGTCTATGCATAGAGACAACGATAAGGCGAAAATACGCTATAATCTGAAAACGCGGGACATCTAATACCTGCCCGGTCAAGAGGTGTTCAATCTGAGCTTTGTGCTCAGCGGCTTCAAGAAAAACGTAAATGAAAAGTTCTGTCGCAAACACGATAACTGCAGAGTCACAAACCCCACCGGGAACATCCTGTATTTGGATCCGCTTGGATTGTTCCACGCGAAGGACTTATAAAAATGATGCACAGCTAGTGCCCGGCTAGCTCAGTCGGTAGAGCATGAGACTCTTTATCTCAAGGTATGAGCGTGGCCTACGTTGGCGCCGTATGCAACAATGAACAATATCACATCATGCTGTCCACTCCCGTAACCAGATGGTGCTGTTACTGGCAGCATCCGATACATCGATGGGAGTAAGAGCAGCGGACCAAATCCGAGAGGGTGACTGCGGAAAAAAAGAAAAAAGAAAACAAGAAGAGAGCGGCCTAAAAAAGAAAATTGGAATAAAACAGTAAAATTTACACAAAAATAGATAAAAAAAAAAGACCAGTAACACTGCCCTGACTGTAGCTGGACACGCACGGTGTCAACCAGCAACCAGCCAGCCACCAGTAGAGTCGATCGAGGCGGAGGATCGTATCAGGAGGGGACGCAAAACTGTGCCGTAGAGAGTAATTGTCAGTACAGTGTTGCACTTTGGACACTGCCCACCAAATCTCAGAAAATTTTAAGAAGGCATTAAAATAAAAATAAAACAATGTGTTAAAACTTTATTTGTATGAAGTGTGTTTTTCCTTCATTTGCCCATCAATATCCGAATATGCGAAGTACAAATGAAACAATTAAGATGGCTCTACTCGTGAGTGCCCGACTAGAAGATACCCTGAACCCAGCGGCGAGCTGTCTTTACATGCATTTCATTAAACCCCTCTAGCACACATGCACACACAATCGCATTACAATTCGAAAAACTACGTGGTTTGCCAATATACAAATATATTTTCTTTAAAAACTGTTGTGTTACTTAACCGATTTTGATGAAATTTGTTTTAATGCATTTTTAGTGTACATTGGGTTCAGGGTATAAAAAGATGTCTGAAGGGAACTGCTTAGTATGAAGCCAAATAAAACACAACAATAAATAAGTACAACCAAAACGCGTAAGTACAATGACTATAATTAGCATTATGATGTAATCTAAGTTAAGCTTCAATTATTCTCCCAACTTGTGCGCTGTCACTAAGTTATAAGAGAGTTTTTTAATTTATATCCGAGTCTGATTTATTCTTCAAATCAAACTAAAGCTAACTACAGAAATATTCTTAGAGCTAAGCTAGCCCTGTGACCTATATTCGCTGATACAGCTTTTACATACCAAGCGGATCGTATTTCGGACAGCCAGTGCCTTGAAACGCTGAGTGCAACATTGTTGCTGACGCGAGGTTATGTTGTTATAGTCGAGGCATACGCCCAGACTGTTGACCATGCACAAATTATTATTAATGTGCATGATCAAGTGGCCATTAACTCCTCCACCGCTAAGATGAAGGTCGACCGCGGATTTGATCAGGCTGTCAATAAGAATTCTTAGGGAATAATGGTGGTTAGATCTTTTCGGTTTTTGGTACATCTTCAGGATAAAGAATCCAATAACCAGGATGAAAATGACGGATATGCTGAACATGGCAGGCCTTGTTGTACACTTTTTCTATATCGCCAATGTATCACAGATTTTCGATGTTCAGCCTTTGCAGGTATGGTAGACTCAAAATTTCCTGTTGACCGGCGATATTCAGGAGTGTCGATTCTGCTGAGCCAGGGTGTCCCTGACGATATTCTTCATGTTCCTAAATAGCCCACCCATTTATTTCGACTTCGTCATCAAATATCAGCAGGATCGTGCCATGGATGGTTTTCTCTGTACTGTTGGCAATTTTGACTGTAGCGGTTACTTCATTTGTTATGATGATTCCGTCAGCTACTACTTCTAACAGCTCTAGGTGACTGGGACGAGTGTTGCAATGCGAAGTGCCGGCGGAGTGTAGTTCTTGCTCGCATGTCGTGAGGGGTAGCTCCTTGCAAAATGTTGACGTGAGCGCAGCAGTGCAGTTTCCGGTTGGCAGGATTTTATTACCGCAGTTATTGTTTTCAGCAAAATGAGGTATTTTACCATTGTGTTGAACAGGAAACAGAGTGATTTTTTTACAAAGTAAACTAGGATCGGAATATTTAATTATAAAATGTAAAAAATTATGATCTACTAAAACATTGAGATATGCTACTTCCATTAAATCAGTTGCTGTTATACTTGTAGAGTGCTTATTTACTATTTTTTTCAAATCTTTTGAATCAAGAATAGCGGGGCTTATTATTTTAATCTTTGCGAGTGTAACTGACAACATTAATGTCTCAAGTTCAAAAGCAACTACTTTCAAAGCGGTTTCCAGAATATTAATACTTCTTGTATGTCTATGGTGAATGTTAACAGTTTTTATATGACTTATGTCAGATTCTGATATTTTTTGTCAGATGAGATTGGGGAACAAGGTTCATAAGCAATCTTTTTTCCTCGGCTATTTCCGAGTACATGGTTAAGTTCGATGAGTGTCTGAGAAACTTGAAGTTTTGCCAGATAATTGCATTTCCGTCCATTAGTGGGATGTCATCCGAGTTTGAGTAATCTGTTAGCTTGGCGGTTGTTAGCTTGGCGGTTGTTAATGTGACGAAAATAAGCACAGTCAAAAGCCTAAGTAAAAATATAAAACAGAATAAGAAATGAAATAAAAACTTAGCTTAAATTGTCCTTATGGACCTCCGCTTTATTAGAGCCGTTGCTCCCAAGTCAGCTTCTGTTGAAACTTCTTCGTACAGGGGCGTGGTTTGTTTCCTAGCCCTTTATTTATTTTCGTAAGTACTTTAGCACCTACTTGGAAGGTTATGTTTCGCCTTGTCTCGTTATTCATTTATAATTCCAGTTCCTCGGTTATCATAATTTTATCCCTTATTTCTGCTTCGAATTCTGGTGAGGAAAAGTATATTACGTCAATTGGTGTCTTGTTTTTGATAGAGTGTATTGTACAGGTGTTTTTTTATATTTTTAAGCACCTCGCAATTTCTGCGAGAGTAGTATGAAGTCTCTCTACCTGTCCGTTTGACGTTTTATGGAGTGGTGGGGAATTAACAATTTGGACACCGAAGCTATTTCTTAGGAGTGATTTGATTGTTCCTGAATTAAAAGATGGCTAACTGTCACAATATATGATTCTGGTATATGGATAAAAATTCATGAGTTGTAAAATTGTGGTGGCTATATATCTATTATGATTCTAGAAGCTATAGGTTGAACGATAGCGAACTTTGAAAAATTATCTATGCAACTTAAAAAATATTTTTTATCTGTGGAAAAAAGTTTAATATGAGTATCTCACCTGCTTGAGAAGGGATGGGTGTTTCACCAATAGCCTGTTGTTGTTGTTTGGGAATGCCAAAATTTTGTTGTAGTAGTAGTTCACGTTCGTATGTTGCGAAATTTTGTTCGTTATCTTTAAGGGAAGTTACTAGGAAGTAATCATAGTAATTGGTTTCCCATCTTGAGATAGAACTGCTCCTAGGTCAAAGAATGAAGCATCTGTTGTCAAATCAAATGGTTTTTGATAGTCGGGGTAGAGTTGCTTTGACGTCTTCCGAAACGAGAATATTTTTCAGTTTCTCAACGGTCACACGTTGTTTATCGTTGAGGCTCATAGGTATCCTTTTCGATTAACCGGCGTTTACCTTGCCGTTGTCACCCTTAAGTATTTCCGGTAGATGCTTGGCTATAGATGCAAAATCTTTAATAAAGCATCTATAATAACTTGCTAGAACCAAATGATCTAACATGGAACAATGTGGTTGGTGCTCAAACCTGCTGATTGCTTTTATTTTACTATGTTTTGGTGTAACAATGCCTGGAGAGAACACGTAACCCAGATACTCTACTTTTTCTTTGAAAAAGTGTGCAGTTATAGAGCTTATCCAATAAGCATGTGATATATGCTTTACATGGTGCTCCATGCTTTCTGAGAAGATAATAACATCATCCACAAAAACATAGCATGACTTCCCGATTTGTTCCCGAAGCACATCGTCAATAGCTCTTTTATAAATACTGGGAGCATTTTTCAGACCAAAAGGAAGTCTGCAAAATTCATACTTCCCGTTCCCTACAGAAAAGGCAGCTCTTTCTATATCATTTTCTGCAAGTAGTATTTGGTGAAATCCCGATTTTAAGTCGAGTGTTGTAAAGTACTTGGCTTTCCCGATATTTGAGAGAATGGCTACTATATTTGGTTTGGGGTATTTATCGCCGGTGGTTTTAGAATTTAGTTTCCTAAAGTTTAATGCATTTCTTTCTGTTTCTTTGTTCGTTTAGTTCCTTTATTATAAGATGATCTGGATAATTATACTATCTATTAACAAATTGGTGGTTTCGTTATTTACAAAATCGGACACCCCCATTGGGTAAGGGTATAATATAAAATATATCGGGTCTTCAATTTCTGTTCGGATTGTAGCGAACGATATTGGTATTATACGGGAGAGCTTCGTTAGGGTTAGCAAATACGACATCTCTTTTTCTTATCATTTCTTTGAATTCTTTCTGAATTTGTTGGGGGACCTCTATGCTTTCAACTTCTGTAAAGTGCATTTTAAAAATTTAATTATTTCGGATCCTGGTTCAGTTAGCAATATTTTATTTTTAAAATCTACCGTGGCATTTACTTTATTAAGTAGATCAAGTCATATTATTCCGTCATATGTTGACAAATTTGGGAGTATATTCTTAACAGAGTTAAAGCCATGAAGTGACTTAACTAAGAGAGGTTCTTTTACTGCAGTAATTTTTTTAATCCTGTTAATGGTTTTATATAATTTTTTGAAGCACCCGTGTCAGTCAGTAATTTATTTGTTTTACAAACGGTAGCTGGGAGCTATGTCTTAAAAATTAACCTCTGTGTATTGGTTATTTTCATCGCCAATATCGGCAGCCTCCGATTCGGCAATAGCTTGGTATTCTCGCTCTTCTTGGACAGGTGGGCTTTCTTCCTGTGAAAGGTGATTGACCCTGTATACCTAGCAGTAGGCTTTTATTGGCCGTAACCAAACTTTTTTGTTGTCTTTTCTCATTCCGTTGAGCTCTCGCCTCAAGGCTTTTTGCATAAATATTTGCAAATTGGAAGCGTTCATGATTAGAGTCAACAAGCTAAAGCCAAATCTGATGGTCTTTAGGACGTGCTGGAAAGAGAATGTCACTCAAGAATTTTTTTGTGCCTGAAATAAATACTCTTAAGGCGTCTGTATTTCTGTTCTGTATTTCTTGTTAAGAGAGGCAGCCACGTTGCCGTCGTACGTCAGTATTGTTTTTGTTGAAATTATGTATTAAAGCACCACTATATGTCTCTCTATCATTTTTCTTTCGATTACTTGAAGTACATATGTATGCACATAGTTGTCCGTTCATAAGAATAACAGACCTTCTTCTCTATTATGCTTTGTATTGAAGGTCGGCTGCATAGCTTTTTAGTCTCAACTAAACTCTAGCCGTAATAGGTTATGGGCCCAGGCAGCTAAGAACTGGGCGTAAAATCGAAAAGATTTATGTGAACTCGATTGCTAAAATTCTGCAAAATAAGTTCCATATTTTCAATTGAGAAACTGGACAGTGAAAATTATAGTGCGTGGTCGGTTCATATGAAAAGTCTGTTGATACATTCCGATCTATGGTCAGTGATGTGCGGCCGGTTAGTGAAAAATGAAAACGATACTGCAGTGCAAAAAGAGATCTTTGATGGCAAGGATGAAAAGGATGAAAAGTATTTGTGAATATTTAACTAATTTTTCTAATTTGGTGGGAGAGTGAGGAATAGTGAGGAATACGAAAATTTTGCTGTCGTCATGGAGACACGCGATTCGTTGCCGCCCTTGAACGCTCTCAAGATAAAATTAATTAATTACATAGAAGCAGAAGGGTGCGGCAATGTTTTGTTGTTGTGGCATGAAAATACGATTAAACTTGTTGACGTATTATTTGTAAAAAATCTGCAATGTAATTTTATTATGTCTTGTGCAACCAAAACGGGTTTTAAAGTAGATTTCGAGAAAAACGAAGCACGCATTAAGAACAGTCACGGAAAAACGGTGTTAATCTACAAGAAAAATTATGACTTGTTTTTGTTTGAAAATAATCTTAAAGGGTATTTGCCACGAATGCAAATACAGCACAACTCCTAAAATGGCATAACCGGTTTGGAGACTTAAACTTCAATAGTTTGAACAAAATGATTAAACAAGACATGGTTCATGGCCTGCGTACTAGTGCGTGTAACAAAGACGACTTCATATGTGAAACTTGTGCCAAATTCAAGATATGCGAACAGAAATTCCCAAAAACGTCGGAAAGTCGCTCGAAAGACGTTTTAGGATTAATTCAGTCTGACATTTGTGGACCTATACGTACGGTATCACAGGGCGGTTCACGGTATTTCGCCACGTTTATCGATGATAAGTCGCGTTACAAGATATTCGAAAAATTAAAAGATTTTAAGTCACTTGTGGAAAAACAAGCCGGAAAACAGATTATGGCCATTAGAAGTGATAATGGGATAATGTGAATACATTAATGGTGTGTTTGATAAATTTTTTGGCAAATAATGGCATCAAGCGACAGCTCACGGCACCTCACACTCCGCAGCAAAATCGCGTAGCCGAACGTGCAAATTGAACCTTAGTTGAAATGGCACGGAGCGTGTTGGTGCATGCTGGAGTTGGTGACTCATTCTGCGGTGAAGCGATAATGGCAGCAGCGTATGTGCGAAATAGTCCGACAAAACTCCATAAGCCATAAAGCAAAATTCTCGGCAAAAGGTGTGGAGCATATATGTGGGTTGGTATTTCAAGGAAGATGCCATTTCCCATTTTCGAGTCAATATCAGCAGCAACAAGATCCCTAGACAACAACCAGCAAAGATAGTAGCAACATTTGAGGCGAAGGCGAATTCGCATGTCTGCAAATCCGCCAAAGTGAGAGACGACAACAAACAGGGGAGAAAGACGAGAAGCGTGCAGAAGACGACGAACGGGGAGTTGCAGTTCGGCCTTTGACGAAAGAGGTTGTGAGAGCTGTTTCCCAAACGAGATCTTAAGATAAAATCACTTGTAACTTGAAACATTACAATAATTATTTGTTACACATATTAACTTTAATAAAATCCCACATATTTTGGAGGCTCATCCGGGAGAACGACGAAAAGTTTAACAAATTAATTTTGTAGGCAAACAACGAAGTGTCAAGCTGCAAAATTTGTCTAAAGCTGAAGAAGAAGAAAAAACTTAAAGTGAAATAAAACGACGTAAAGAAGTGTGAAATGATGAAAAAGTGAGATATACAGAAGACATTTTTTTCATCTTTCAAGCAAAATGGCAAATTTAAACGATTTAATTCCAAAAACCTTACGAGCAGCGACAAAGGCGAATATTTGTGCTTTACACAAGTACGGCTTTAAATATGATGAAAACGACGCAAAATACTTAGCAAAAAACGTGTACATACAGGAAAAGTTATCTGACCGTGACCTTGTATCGATTTGCGCAGTGTTAGGAATTAGTCACAATGTTCAGAATATACCGTTACATATTTTTCGAAATTTGCTCGCCGGCCAACTGCTGCGGCACAGCAATAATGAAGACGAAGAGGACGAGGAAAGCAGTGACGAAGAGAGTGAAGACTTTGAGAATAGCGCGCATGAGGTTGTCGATGATGCGCAATACAGAGATGAAGAAGACAATGCTCAAGAAGTAGTAGCGATCGAAAACGTACGTGCACAAGCAGAACGAAACACAAAGCGAGACGACGATTGCCGACGAAACTTTAACGAATTACACACACAACGCTTTGCTATGAGTTTTCGCGACATAGAAGACTCGATTAGAGTTTTTGACGGCCGTGACGAAATTGCTGTAGAAGTATGGGTGACCGAATTTGAAGAACAAGCTATGCTTATGGGCTGGAGTGATTTACAAACACTCATTTTTGCAAAGAAATCACTGAAAGGCATTGCGAAATTATTTGTGTTGAGTGAAAAGCATCTAAATTCATGGGCTGCGTTGAAGAGTGCATTGTTGAGCGAATTTAAGTCAGTAGTGAACAGTAAGCAAATACACACGCAGTTAAGTGAGAGCAAGCGTCGTAATAGTGAAAGTATTTACGAATATTTTTATCGCATGAGAGACATTGCATCCCGCGGAAAAGTGGAAGACGACGCACTGATGCAATATGTGATCGATGGTATTGACGAACTCTCAATAAGCAAATCAATTTTGTATGGTGCAAAAAACATGAAAGATTTTAAAAACAAATTACAAGACTATGAAAAATTGAGTGGAAAAATCAAAAAGAATAAGAAAATTGGGAAAGAGAAAAGAATGCAAATAACGCACAGTGGTATGCAAAGTGGCAAAAAAAAGATCAATTATTTCAACTGTGGAGAAAAGGGGCATTTAGCAAACAACTGCACAAACAAGGACAAAGGAAGAAAATGTTTTAAATGTAACCAATATGGACATATATCTAAATTTTGTAAAGAAAAATTTGAAAGTCAAAAAGAAGAAAAATCAAACGTGCGTGTTATGAAAAACAAAAATGAGTTAACATCCAAAGAAATTTTTTTCTAAAATAAGAAGTGCTTAGCATTGTTTGATACAGGCAGCAAGTTTAACATATTACGCGATGATGTGTATAAAGAATTATTCTTACCAAAGTTAAAAGACTGTAACGTATGTTTAATTGGCTTTGGTAACAATCGTGACGCGAATAAAATTAAACCGATTGGGCAGTTTAATCATACTGTGTGTATTGATGAAAATGATTATGTGTTGACTTTCTACGTGGTTTCGCGAAGCTGTATGGACGTAAAGCTAATAATTGGAGAACAACTTTGTTTATATGCGGAAATATCGTTTAATCGCAACGGTGTTAGCGTACGTAAGACGAGTGAAGAAAACAGTAGTGACGAAACAAACATATTAAAAATCGAGGAAATTCGCGAGAATGATCAAATTGATATAAACAGTGCGGTTAGTGATTCTACTAAAAACAAGGTGATCGAAATAGTTCAAACCTATAAGCCGGAAAAATGTAAAACAACAAACATTGAAATGAAAATAATTTTAAAAGATGACATTCCAATTTTTTCGCGGCCACGACGAGTTGCATTTGCAGAGGCTCAAATTATTGAAGCACAGGTTGACGAATGGCTACAAAATGATGTAATTGAAGAGTCAGAGTCGGAATTTACGAGTCCAGTGGTGCTTGTCAAAAAGGCTGATGGCACACCTCGACTTTGTATCGATTATAGGCGGATTAACAAGGTAATCATAAAAGACCATTTTCCGCTGCCCCTAATAGATGACCAACTCGATCGCTTGCAAGACGCTTTGATATTTAGCACGATCGACTTGAAGAATGGTTTTTTCCATGTACCAGTAGCGGAATGCAGTAAGAAGTACACCTCATTTGTTACGCAGAGCGGGCAGTATCAGTTTCGAAAGGTGCCATTTGGCTTGTCAAATTCACCTGGAGTGTTCCAAAGACACATCAATGCTATTTTCAGGCCACTTTCTCGTAGAGGTATTGCGTTGCCGTACGTAGACGACGTCATCATACCGGCGAAAGATGAAAAAGAAGCACTCGAAAATCTGTTAAAAGTTATGAACACGTGTAAAGAGTACGGACTTGAGCTGAATTTAAAGAAATGTCATTTTCTGCAAACCCGAATACAATTTTTAGGTCATATAATAGAATATAAAAAGTTGTACCCGACACCGCACAAAATAGAAGCTGTTTCAAAATTTAAGACGCCGCAGACACTTAAACAGCTTGAAAGTTTTCTAGGTCTTACAGGATATTTCAGAAAATTTATTTACAACTATCCCATTATTTCAAAGCCATTAACAGACTTGACAAAGAGTAACACGAAATTTATAATAGGTCCAAACGAAGAAAGCTCTATTGAAATTCTAAAGAAATGTTTGACCTCAAATCCCGTGTTAGCTATATACAACCAGAAGTACGAAACAGAAGTCCACACCGATGCATCGATAGACGGTTTTGGAGCTGTACTTATGCAAAGATCTCCAGATGACGGACAATTGCACCCGGTATATTTTATGAGTAAAAAGACGACAGAGGCTCAGCGTAAATATACAAGCTATGAACTCGAAATACTAGCCGTCATAGAAGCGTTAAACAAATTCAGAGTTTACCTTTTAGGCATCCCGTTTAAGTTGATCACAGACTGCAACGCATTTACAAAGACACTAGAAAAACAGAATCTGTGCACAAGGGTTGCTAGGTGGGTATTATTCCTACAAGAATTCAATTACGAAGTGGAACACCGTTCAGGTTCACGTATGAAACATGTAGATGCTCTTTCGCGATATTCCATCATGTTGATTAATGATGAAAGCATTTTGACAAAAACAAGATGACCACCTGAAAGCAATAATAAAAATCATCGACGAACAAATGAATAACTATGAAAACTATTTCATGAAAGCAGGTATTCTTTATAAATTAGTGGACGACACTGAACTTATAGCAGCTCCAAGGGACATGCAAAAACAAATTATCAGCAAAGCTCACGATAGAGGCCATTTCGATATTAAAAAGACAAAAGACTTGATTTGCAAAGAGTATTTTATACCAAACATTGACGAAAAAATTAAGAAGTACATTGACTGCTGTATACCCTGTATTCTTATAAATCGCAAGCGAGGTAAACAAGAGGGTTTATTGCATCCGTTGCAAAAGGAAGATGTACCATTGCAGACGTATCACATAGACTTTTTAGGGCCACTCGAGTCAACACACAAAGATTATAAAAACCTACTAGCTGTTGTTGATGCCTTTACAAAGTTTTGTTGGCTATACCCGACAAAATCAACTACAGCCAATGAAGTAATTGCGAAGTTGCGCTGTCAGAGTGCTATATTTGGAAATCCAGCTTATATAATTTCTGACAGAGGTTCAGCATTTACGGCACAAGATTTTTTGAAATACTGCGACGACGAAAGCATAAAACCGATCAAGACGACAACTGGACTACCGCGAGTTAACGGACAAGTAGAACGACTTAATGCAGTGATTATATCTGTACTGTTGAAACTTAGCATTCAAGACCCAACGAAGTGGTATAAGCATGTAGAACGAGTACAAAGAGCTATAAACTCCACATATACCAGAAGTATTGATACCACACCGTTCGAACTTTTAATTGGAGTCAAGATGCGCACCAAAGATTACTAGCAGCTGCATGAAATGATAAGAAAGGAGTCCACAATTGCATTTAACGATGTCCGAAATGAGTTACGAGTTAAAGCGAAAGCTCAAATTTTAAAACTACAAGCCGAAAACAAAAAGACATACAATTTAAGGAGCAAACCAGCAAGAAAATACAACGTTGACGATTTAGTTGCCATAAAGCGAACACAATTTGGCGGTGGGCTCAAACTAAAGCCAAAGTTTTTGGGACCGTACCAGATTGTAAAAGTTAAACAAAATAATGCCTATGATGTCAAAAAAGTTGGTAGCTTCGAAGGCCCAAAGAACTCTTCGACATGTGCAGAGTATCTTAAGCCATGGTCGACCCTTGACAACGACGATGACGACGACGATGTATTCGAGGCGAATACATAAGCAGGATGGCCGAATGTGGGTTGGTATTTCAAGGAAGATGCCATTTCCCATTTTCGAGTCAATATCAGCAGCAACAAGATCCCTAGACAACAACCAGCAAAGATAGTAGCAACATTTGAGGCGAAGGCGAATTCGCATGTCTGCAAATCCGCCAAAGTGAGAGACGACAACAAACAGGGGAGAAAGACGAGAAGCGTGCAGAAGACGACGAACGGGGAGTTGCAGTTCGGCCTTTGACGAAAGAGGTTGTGAGAGCTGTTTCCCAAACGAGATCTTAAGATAAAATCACTTGTAACTTGAAACATTACAATAAATTTTTGTTACACATATTAACTTTACTAAAATCCCACATATATTAGTGGGTTACTCTGAGACGATAAAGGCATATCGCTTGTACAATCTAGTTAAACGAAGCGCAACAGAAGCTCGAGACGTTATCTTCTTGGAAAATGTATTGGTCAAGGATAGTGGCATGCCGAGCAAGCATTGTATTGGTAGAGCCCCGTAAGGAGCCAGAGTGCGATGAAGACTGCCATCAACCAGATGAACAAGAGGCCCCAAATAATGACGGGGATACCGAAGAAAGCCAAGAATGTCCTAAGAGGGGTCCAGGGAGACCCAAAACAATTCGTACTGGGCAGCCAGGTGGTCCTCGAAAAGAATATAACATGTTAAATGTGATGGCTGCACATGTCATTGAGGTGCCCATCAGCGTTGAAGAAGCGCTGAAATCAAGTTTTGCTGAAATCTGGAAAGCTTCGATGCTGAAGGAGTTTGATCACCTGCAGAACATAAAAATATGAAGCCTTGTAGATGGTGAAAAATCAAATGGGTCAAAGTGGGTCTTAACTGTAAAACGAGACCAGTACGGCAACGTCGAGCGCTTCAAATCCAGGTTCATCATAAAAGGATGCGGACAGCAGTATGGAGTCAACTACGCCGAGACGTTTTCTCCTTTGGCGCGATACTCATCGATCAGACTAGTAATTGCGTTGGCTGTCGAGCATGGGATGTAGCTGCATCAAATGGATGTTTCGGCTGCGTACCTTAACAGCGAGCTCCATGACATCGTGTGACTGCGGCAACCGGAAGGATTTGTTGATGCAAAATATCAGAAGCGCGTACTCAAGCTGCATAAATCCTTGTACGGTCTTAAGCAAAGTGGCTGTGATAGGAATCAGAAGCTAGACAGTATCCTATTGCAAATTGGGTTTTTTCCGTGTGCTAGTTAGCCTTGTATTTATACTAGCAAAATTGACGGATACCTGAATATAATTGTTGTATATGTTGATGATTTACTATTAGCTTGTTCCAGAAAAGAAGATATCGACCGCATGAAAGGATTAATATAAAATGAAGTTGACGTAGTAGACGGCGTAGAGCTGCAGCATTTTCTGGGTATGGAACTTGAAAGACTGGTAGCGTTACCCGATACTATAAGCAGTCCATCGAAGGCCTGCTGAGAGAATATCGTATGGAAGATTGCAAGCCAAATGCAATTCCTCTAGAATCAATCACAGAAGTGGCTCATTCTGTGGGTAAACTGGCACAGAGAAATGCAGATCCCCATAAGGTCACGAAATGGCAGCGAAGCGAGTCCTGCGATACCTGAAGGGAACAGCAGATATGCGGTTGTAGTTCATTTGCACAAGGTTGCCTGTTCATTGCTTTGTTGCCGCCGATTGGGCTGGCGACGGTTCTGATCGTAAGACCATCACTGGCTGGGTATTTTTGGTGGCTGGTGCAGCGATCTCTTGGGAGTCGAAAAATCAGAGCATAGTCGCCCTCAGCACTACCGAGACGGAATACGTAGTACTCTCTACTGCAGCTAAAGAGGCGGCTCATTTCAAAAAACTTATCAACGAAATGGGCTTCGGGCCGATGTCGACCATACTGATTTACGGTGACAATCAAAGCGCACAATGCCTTGCTAAGAATTTTAAATTTCATTCCCGAAATGTACAAGAATAAAGATGTTTAGATAAAGTACGTTCCCACGCAATACATGTTAGCAGATGTATTAACAAAGAATTTAAGTAGGGTTACACATGCTATATGTATTAATAAGCAAAGTTTAAAATTTTTAGTCTCAAATAAACTCTAGCCGTAATAGTTTTAGTACTGTATTATTGTCACTTTTCCTTAACGAAGAGTCTATAATTCTTGGTCAATTAAGTAAATATGCCGCTTATCAGAGTATGTAAAGTCAAGTCTGTTAATGATTGCTTTAATATTAAGTGGCGTGTCATACGGAAACAGCACCATGTTGGCAGGCCCTTTTATTTTATTTCAAATGCTACCGAGTGCCTGGTAGTGTTGCTTCCTGAATAATTTTCAGAAATTGTATAAGCCATTTGGGCGGCTTTATGTTTCATGTTTTCCCTCAAAGTCAGCTACTGACTTCACAATATGTAATGTTTCGTTGCATTGAATGTATGGTATCATTTCGGCATCTTTGAATACTTCCACCTCGGGTACCCTCACTCACTGATGTGTTGGCAAATTTACTTTCTATGTCTTTTAATTTTTGTTCAAAAATTTGGGCTTGACTCGCGATTGCAGTATTAACTGCAAACTCGAGTAGCGTTTCATACATCGGATTCGTTAAACGACTTTTGAGTGTTTTGTTTCGATCAGACCACCTGTTCTCGCGTTCCCGGCCTTTGAATTATTTGAATTATGCATAAATCAAACCAGCTACTCATTCCTCTAGTTCACTTTTTTTATTTTTTTACTCGTTCCCGAAGTGAAACTAGTATATTGGGCTTGTGCAATGTCCGTCATGCTGTCTGTTCGTTTGTTCGTCTGTCCGTAAGAACGCAATTTGGTTCACCGGTATTAAAGCTAGAGACTTGGAATTTTGGATATATACTCGCGTATACCCTCGTCAGATAAAATGCTACGGGTTTCGGGATGCGCCCACTACATATCTCCCTCATAAAATGCATACTGACAGATTGCTGATGACCTCTTCTAAAGATCGCATTCAAACTTTTTAGCTACGCCCACTACCGCGCCTACAATGTCCAAAACTCGATATGTGCACAACACCAATGATGCCAGTGCAACATTGCTAGCTCCATCTATTGCAATACTTTTTGTTTGGTTTTGACTGCTTACAGAGGCTGACTGTTACTCTATTTGCGGCTAATTGATTTTGCACTTGCCGTACATTTAACTTGAGTTAAGTTTTGTCACAACTTGATCAACTAGTAGTGCGGTGGTGCAGTATAAAATTCAGCTAAAATTAGTATTTTTAATTATTCGCATTCTCTGTCAAGTATATATATATATGTGGGATTGGGTCTGGCAACCTTGCTGAGCCTACTCACCACAGCTCAGCTGGGCGGTTGCTGCTGCCGCAAGACGAGGTGAGACGGGAGTTCTGATCGAGAGTCCGAGGTGTATGGGCGCGAGAAAAACGAATTCAACGACGCTGCGAAACGACGCTCGCAACCAAGACGTAACGACGAAACCAAATTTCATTAATATTCCTTAATATATTTGTTACTTAAAAAATACAAATAAATATCAACTTATATAATTTAACCAAAAACTACCGGGATCTGCTTATTTCCATGGGCCGAATCCCGCCAACGTGTGAATACTAACAGCTATTCCCACAAATATGGGGGCTCAACCTACAAAGAATAATTAACGAATGCCCAACGGTGATACATAAACTAACAACGAATAATTAAATAAAAGTTTAACGACGTATAAATGATGAAAAAGTGCCTTTAAAGGTTTAACGACGAAAATCAAAGAGACAACGAAGTGCAAGAAAAGTGCGAACGAAATACATACACATACATACGAAGAATTGTGAAATTGCTGGTATAGAAGTAAAACGCAAACATAATGACGCGACTCGTTGATTTTGCAAAATTGCGCGACGCATTAAGAAACGAGAAGAAACAGAATATTGAATTGTTACATAAATTTGTGTTTGAACACCCTGGCGATCGAGACAATCGCAAACGCTTACGCAGTTTTGAGGGATTTATTGATGACAGTGTTTATAACAGTAAAACTGCATATGTTGCGGACAATTTGTCCAACAACGATCTTGCTGTAATTTGTAGCATATTAGGGCTAAAACATAATAAGACCGATCTTACAGGGCATATTTTTCGAAATCTGATGAAATCCAATTTGCTTATTGACGCTGACATCGAAGAAGAAGACGAAGACGAAGACGAAAGCGACGGCGAAAACGCACCAAACAATGTTAATATTAACGACGGCAACATTAGCGAAGACGAAGACGATGCAGCAAGCGCAAGCAGCGCTGCGTTTAGAACAGCGACAGTAAATGAACGGGTGAATAAGAAACAGACGCGTGCTCATTCTACAGTAGTGGCACAAAATATTGATGCTGGGTCAGTGCACAATGCACACATGCCGAGATTTGCCTTAAATTTTCGGGACATTGAGGACTCGTTACGTTCATTCAGTGGGGATGACAGTCTACCAGTTGAAGTGTGGGTGAACGATTTCGAGGATATGGCTGCTATAATGTATTGGGACGATTTACAGAAATTTATTTTTGCTAAAAGAGCATTGAAAGGGCTTGCTAAAATGTACATTATGAGCGAACGTGGAATTGTGAACTGGCAAATGTTAAAAGAGTCGCTTATCAGTGAATTTCAAACCCAAATTAACAGTGCGCACTTACATAAATTGATGACCGAAAGAAAAATGAAGAAAAATGAAAGTGTTCAAGAATACTTGTTACAAATGAAGGAATTGGCATCACGCGGTAATATTGAAAACAGTGCATTAATGCAATACGTTATAGACGGAATAAATGACTTAAGTATAAACAAATCTATATTGTACAATGCAAAAAACATAAAAGACTTTAAAGAAAAATTAAAATGCTATGAAAAAATACGTGGAAATTTTGAAAATGTGAAAAATAATGATGGAAAATTTAAAAGTGGTTTGAACAAAAGAGAATTTGGTGTACACAAAGATATCAAAGATGTTAAATGTTACAATTGCGGTGCCAAAGGGCATACATCAGAAAAGTGTGAGAACAGAAGTAAAGGAAAAAAGTGCTTTAACTGCAATGATTATGGACACGTAGCAAAAGATTGTGTAAATAAAAAACTTGATCGAGATTCAAAAGAAAGCAACACGCACCAGATAACAACTGAGCATATGTCCATGAGTAAAGAAGTAATCATTAAAAATAAAAAATACATTGCTTTGATTGACACGGGTAGTAAATACAACATAATGAGTAAAAGCTCGCACGCAAAATTGAATAATCCACGTTTAAGCCCAGTTAATATTTTGCTCGTCGGATTTGGCAATCCTAATAAAGTAAAGCCTCTTGGTTCATTTGAAGACGACCTTAGCGTAGATAATCAAAATTTTTCTGTGAACTTCTTAGTAGTGTCCGATGAATTTTTGAACGTCGAAATCGTTTTAGGCGCAGAGTTTTGCAAGCAGGCTGAAATAAAAATTAATCGTGACGGAATAACAATTGAAAAACCTTATAATGAAACTGAATCGAAAATCAGTTCCCTCATGAAAATAGACGTGACAAACAACGAAGATGTGAATATTGACATTAACGTACAAGCAAGTTGTAGTGCCAAAAGTGAAATTATTAAATTAGTAAAAAACTACAAGCCCCGTAATGAAAAGTCGACAAACGTGAAAATGCGCATAATTGTGAAAGACGATACCGCGATTTATTCCCGACCACGCAGATTTGCCTATGCCGAGCGTTGCATAGTAGACGACAAAGTTGAACAGTGGCTGCAGGAGGGAATAATTGAACACTCAGAGTCAGAATATGTTAGCCCTGTTGTCCTAGTAAAAAAACGTGATGGTACACCAAGACTCTGCATCGATTACAGAAGATTAAACAAGGTGATAGTACGTGATCATTTTCCGTTGCCCCTGATCGAAGACCAACTAGATAGGCTGGTTGACGCGAAAGTTTTCAGCACGATCGATTTAAAAAATGGATTTTTCCATGTGGATGTCGAAAATGAAAGTCGGAAATATACGGCATTCATAACTCATAATGGGCAGTACCAATTCTGCAAAGTACCTTTTGGTTTGGCAAACTCTCCCGACGTATTTCAGAGGCATGTCAATGCTATTTTTAGAGATTTGGCACGTAGGGGTATCGCTATGCCATATGTTGACGATATCATTATTCCGGGCAGAACGGAAGACGAAGCAGTTACGAACCTTAAAGAAGTACTCAAGCAATGTGAAGACTATGGGCTAGTAATTAATTTTAAAAAATGCTGTTTTCTAAAACAAAAAATGTGATTTTTTGGGACACGTTATTGAAGACCATAAAATAAGTATCTCCGAAGCAAAGACAGAAGCCGTAGCGAAGTTCCCTGTACCCAAGGACCAAAAACATCTTCAAAGTTTTTTGGGACTGGTGGGCTATTTTCGAAAATTCATTTTAAATTTTTCACTTATTGCCAAGCCACTTACCGATTTAATGAAAAAAGATGCTAAGTTCTGTTTCGACGAAAATAAAATTGCTGCGTTTAATTTGCTCAAGAAGATGATCACAGAAAACGGCCGGTGCTGGCAATCTTCCACCCACAGCACCAGCGAAACCGAACTACATACAGACGCCTCTATTGATGGTTTTGGTGGAGCGCTTCTCCAAAAATCACCTCGACAACGGACTTGTACATCCGGCGAGTAAGAAGACTTCAGACGCAGAGAGGAAATTTAGTAGCCATCGAGCTAGAAGACCCTGGCAGTAGTAGAAGCTCTACTGCAAGTTCCGTGCTATACCTTTTGAGCATGCACTTTTAAGCTCGTGAGCGATTGCAGCGCATTCACAAAAACAATTTACAAGAAGGACGTGTGTACGAGAATTGCACGATCGATTTTGCTGCTTCAAGAATTCGACTTCCAGGTGGAACATAGGGCTGGCGCACGCACTACGTCATGCTGATGCGTTAAACAGGTATCCAGTTATGCTGATCACCTGATCACCGACGATCGCATTCATAGCAAACTCAAATATCTCCAAACTCAAGATGACGAATTGAAGGCGATTATAGACGACCTTAAGCTGAGAAGACTTCGCCTAACAACTACTTTATGAAGGCGGGTATGTTGCATAAACTGATCGATGATAACGAACTCATAGTGGTACCCTTGGCGTTCCAGCGAGAAATCATCAAGCGTGCCCATGAGAGGGGGCACTTTGCGGTAAAGAAAACTAAAGAAATTATCGACAAAGAGTACTACATACCGAAGCTAGACGACAAAATTCAGCGGCAAATCAGATGCTGTATAGTATCCAATCGCAAGCTTGGTAAAAAAGAAGGAGAGTTGCATCCGTTGCCAAAAGACGAGGCGCCATTGCAAACAGTGCATATCGATTTCTTAGGCCCTCTTGAATCTACACATCGGCAGTACAAACATATCCTGGCAATGATTGACGGGTTTACTAAATTCTGCCGGCTGTACCCAACAAGAACAACATCTGCGAAAGAGGTAATAACGAAACTACAAGCGCACAGTTCAAATTGTCTCTGACAGAGGTGCTGCTTTTATCTCAGACGACTTCAAACAATACTGCGAATCCGAAAACATTATGCACCACGCTGTTACAACGGGCTTGCCACGAGCTAACGGGCAGGTCGAACGACTTAACGCCATAATCATATCCGTATTGTCCAAGCTATCTATTGAAGATCCGAGTAAATGGTACAAGTATGTTGACAAAGTGCAGCAAACAATAAACTCCACGTACTGCAGAAGCACGCAGAGGACGCCTTTTGAATTGCTTGTTGGCATCAAAATGCGGACGAGCGCAGACATGGAACTCAAGCAAATAATACAGGACGAAATGATACAGCTATTTAACGACAACCGAGATGATCTACGCAAAAACGCCAAACAACAAATAATAAATTTGCAGGAAGAAAATAAAAAGACTTACAACTTGCGACGTAGACCTGCAACACGCTATAAAGTCGGAGATCTAGTGGCGATCAAGCGGACACAGCTGGGCGGTGGGCTTAAGCTTAAGCCAAAATACTTGGGGCCATACAGAGTTACTAAAATAAAAGCGCAAGACAGCTACAATGTTGTTAAAGATGCACTTTTCAGCGATGGGCCCAGGCACACTTCTACCTGTGCAGAATATATGAAGCCATGGATGCCCATAGACGACGAGGACGACGACGCATTCGGGACGAATGTTTAGAAGGATGGCCGAGTTGTGGGATTGGGTCTGGCAACCTTGCTGAGCCTACTCACCACAGCTCAGCTGGGCGGTTGCTGCTGCCGCAAGACGAGGTGAGACGGGAGTTCTGATCGAGAGTCCGAGGTGTATGGGCGCGAGAAAAACGAATTCAACGACGCTGCGAAACGACGCTCGCAACCAAGACGTAACGACGAAACCAAATTTCATTAATATTCCTTAATATATTTGTTACTTAAAAAATACAAATAAATATCAACTTCTATAATTTAACCAAAAACTACCGGGATCTGCTTATTTCCATGGGCCGAATCCCGCCAACGTGTGAATACTAACAGCTATTCCCACATATATATATATATATATATATATATATATATATATATATATATACACATAAATATACATATATTTAATACTTAAAGTCATTAACATTAACACACTTTGAACTGTTAATCTAGGTCAGTTTTTGTCTAACATAAAACTAACATAACATAACATAAAAACATTTATGTTAACATAAGTAGTGTTAATCATATGCACCAACCGCAGCGGTTTCTCTATGAACTTTTCGGCGCTAGAGCTATAGCGGCTGAGGTTAGAAACAGTCTCCCAAGCCACAGTCTTCTGTTATAGTCGTTTAATTTCAATTGGAATTCTATGTTGTTTCTTATTGGGTAGTTAGGTTATACCGTCCGTCACTGTAGTTTGCGTTGCTTCGACAAAGTGATATCGCTGCTGCTGTTGTTGTTTTATTTTTAACAAATTTATTGCCGGTCTGGCGTGTTGTGTATGATGAGCAGATCATGAATTTTCATTGGGCGCCAGTGAAACATTAATTATTCTCTTAACTAACTAATTTTAGTCCGAGCGTGTTTATTCTTTAAATATTCTTAGAGCGAAGCTAGCCCTGTGACCTATATTCGCTGATACAGCACTTTCTCCAAGCGGATCCTATTTTGGACAGCCAGTGCATGATAACGCTGAGTGCAACATTGTTGCTGACGCGCGGTTATGTTGTGATAGAAACACACGAAGCATACGCCCAGACTCTTAACAATGTACAAATTATCATTATTGTGCATGATCATATTATTTTTTATAGAAAAATTACAAGAGGTAAGAGTCAATTGTGAATAAATATATATTTACGGAAATGCAGTCAATTTTATACCCTGAACCCATTGAAAATGGTTAAAAAGGGTGTAATGGTTTTGTGCAAATGTATGTAATAGACAGAAGGAAGCATCTCCGACCACATAATGTATATATATTCTTGATAAGGACGACGAGCTAAGTCGATTTAGCCATGTCCGTCTGTCCGTCCGCACGTCCGTCCGTCTGTATGAACGCAGCGATCTTGGAAACTACAAAAGATGGAAACATAAACTTTTCGACTATAGATTCTCCTAATCCATACGCAGAATAAGCTTACCATTTTTTATATCTTGCTCCGTTTCATTGTTATCGATAAAAATCGGTTTTAAGACTTGGTTTTCTTGGCATAACTCGGACCCTATAAGAGCTAAAGCCATCAAATTAAGTTTAATATGTGCTCGTTAAGGATACGCAGATGATAAATATTTTGGATACCTCCCCATTCGCCCCCCATATCAAAAAAACCCAAATCAAATACTACATACTTGGTTTGTACATAGATTCGGATGCTCTGATTAAGCACTGAAAGTTTCATCAGTGGGGCCAAGCGCAGCCGATGTGTAAAGTGCGCAGATTAGAGCTTGCGTTTGTGTGTGTCTGTGTATGTGTGACTTTGTGAATGTGTGTATGAATACAAAGAGCTTTACATGTATGTAACGACAGGTTCAGGGTATCTCCTAGTCGGGCACTCTCGACTAGAGCCATCTAACTTGTGTTCATTTTTAAAGTCGTTTTTCGTCATATGTATGTTTGGTAAACAATACAATTTGGCCACATAGTGTAATCAAAACTAACGGTCTCGTGTAACTTTATTCCGATTTTCTTTCAGCCTATTAACATGTATGAAAACCTGAAGGTTGAAACTTTTTTTCAACATGCGACGTCACAGCTGAAGTTTCTGTGCGAGCGTGCAATCCGCGATATTCATTATCTGCGTATCCCTTACGAGAACAAAAAAACATCTGCTGGCTCAAGCTCTAATAGTTTCTGAAATATTCTCAAAATACCGGAACAAAAAACCGATAAATTCTGATAAGAAAATGGCGCAAGTTATCGATAATTTGAAATAAACTTGATCTGCGTTTGGTATTCACCAACTTAAAAAGTCCAACTTCAGTGGTGGCTGAGATCGACTCGTTTATTCGGACAGACAGACAGACCAATCGACAATGAATATATATACTTTATGGGGTCGGGATGCCTCCTTCTGCCTGTTACATACATGTACAATACTATTATACCCTTTTTACCCAATTTCAATGGGTTCAGGGTATATTAAGTATTTTATTATTATTTGTAAGGAACTCTCACAACAGAGATTTTTTAGTGGCACAGCGACCAAATTGCGGTCTATTGTGCCAAGAGGCTCCCTACGGGGACAAGAGACGCCTCCCTTATGAAGGAGAGCAGATCCCTTTTCGAATAATTACTGATCTGTGCTGGAGTAACAAATTCTCCGCATAGATACTTCCTCCTACTCCAAATAATGGCTGGGCAATCACATAAAAAGTGCTTTGTTGTCTCGTCATCCTCTTTGTAGAGCCCACACTCTGTGTCAGAGAACAGGCGCATTTTGTGGAGGTGAAACTTGACTGTGTGGTGTCCCGTGAGATAGGACACCAAGAGCCGTACTTCAACCCTTGAAAGATTTTTGGTCTTTCTAGATTCCCCTCTCCTTCTTTGACCATTAATTCTAGCAACTCTTTGGCAGAGGCCCAGCTTAACCCACAAAAGGGTTCAGCTTACGTTGCCGTAAATTTCGGAATGCCCTGGGACCCAGCAAAGTGTGACTAGTTTTCGATGTGAGATGTGCTGGAGACAATTCCAGCAATCCGCAAGCACTCTCGAGGTAATCCTCCATGAGGAAAGAGCTTGAATGGCTGGTTGGCTATCTGAAAAGATATTTATGGTGGCTCCTCTTGTCCCCTTGTCAAGGATATGTCTGGAGTAGGACTCAATGGCATTGATCTCAGATTGAAAAACACTGGGCCAGGTACCCATTCCAATCGAGATTTTGGTGTTAGGTCCTGTGATACCTGCACCAACCCCTTGATTAGTTTTTGATCCGTCTGTGAACCACTGCTGGCACATGCAATCATAGCAAGGGTTGAATGGGATGATCCATTCCCTACGGTCTGGAATAAGAGTTCTAAATTTCGCCCCGAAGAAAAGTTTTAAGATCCGTTCTGTCGCAGATCCCCAAGCCAGGAATAGTTTTTACTAGACTAGCATGATCTATGTCTGCTGCTAGCAACCCATTTGTGAGTTTAATCCTCATAAGGCTCAAAAAAGCTACATTCTTAATGTGCACATGCAGTGGATTTAGTCCTAAGACTGTCTCCAGTGCTGCAGTAGAACGTGTACTCATGACACCCGTGAGGGATAGGCATACGAGCCGTTGAAGTTTGCTGCATTTTTGTATGGCGGTAGCCTGCTGTACCTTTGGCCACCAGACGAAGTGACAACAGGCATAACCATCATACTACACAGTCATCTGATGGCTTTGGAGTCTAGCCCCCACGTTTTACCGAAGAGCCGACGACATGCCCATATGGCATGAGTACTATTGGTCAACATTTTGTCTAAGTGCGAGTTCCAGTTAAGTTTTTTATCCAGATTAACATCGAGATATTTGACATAAGTGGAGAGCTCGACGGGTGTCTCACCGAAGCAGAGCTGACTGAAATCGATGTTGTACCGTTTCGTGAAGGGAACGATAATCACCTTCTGTCGGCTGATATTGAGACCCACATCTGTGCACCATCTTAGGAACGTGTTGCGTGCCGTTTCAATTCGGTGATGGTTAAGCGGAACTTTCCGGAGACTATTATTGCCAGGTCATGTGCATACCCTATGGTATCGATGCCTAGCTCTGATAGTTTCACCAGTAGTTCATCTATCACTAGGGACCAAAGAAGGGAAAATGAAATCCCGCTCTGTGGACACCCTTTGACCGCTCGGATGCGGACATTGGTGGCGTCCAGTGAATATCTAATGTCTCTGTGCATAAGCATTCTCTCTATCCAGGTAATAGAGAAGGAGTTATTGACTGATAGCCAGTGTTGTCGAAGGCCCCTTCGACGTCTAGGAATGAGCACAAAGCAACTTCCTTCGTCTCGAATGCCTTTTCAATCTTACTGACTATCTGATGTAGAGCGACCTCTGTCGATCTGCCTTTGATGTAGGCGAATTGTTTATGGTTCACGGAATTGGTATCTTGCAATCCGCACCGGATATGCAAGTCCAACAGGCGTTCTGCGGTCTTAAGCAGAAAAGAAGTTGGGTGAATGGGTCAATACGACTTAGGTTGACAGTTCCCTTGCTTGGGAATAAAAACCACGTTTACCTCCCTCCAAGATAGCGGAATGTACTCCCAAGTGAAGCTCGCCCTAAGTAGATTAATTAATGGATTAAGTATATCTTCTAGCAGGGCCGGAAAAATCTGGTCGCCCCCCGGGGCTTTGAAGGGAGCGAATGATTTAATGGCCCACCTGACCTTGTCAACGTCGAAGATAACACCCGACAGACTGTAACCACGTCTAGCTGGTGATTCAGTATCAATATCATTACAGTGATTTACCGGGCTTATAACAGAACCAGGGAAATGCACATGAAATAGTAGCTCTAGCGTTTCCCGTCGATTCTGTGTGTAAGAACCATCTGTTCTTTTTAGGAGCCCCACACCATTAGATGACCCTCTGGCCAATACCTTTTGCAATCTCGCTGATTCATTTGCCGCGTCTAATGTCCTTATTATACTCAGTGAGCGCGCATCTGAATGTGTCCCACGAGTCTCAATTTGATTTGGAAACCTCACGTTTCGCCGGAGGGGGTTTAAGGGCCGCACTATCATGGTAGAAGGTTAAAAGCACATCTTGAAGTTGTCTTGAAGCCAATTCTATTTCCCTCGTAGAGCTGGCAGCAAGTTGATCAACTTTCGAAGCCACTAAGGCTTTGTACAAGTCCCAATTTGTTTTCTTTGGGTTAAAAGAATTGGAAAGGAGTTCCGCTTAGCCTGGGAGATCAAATCTGACGTGCTGGTGCTAGCTGCCAGTCGCTGCTGCTGCGGCCCCGGTTTGTTTGCTCTCGAGGTCTCCCTTAGCGAGACCAGCGGCTCTGCTAGATGAGGCGACCACGACCTGCCTTGATTGCAAAGCAGCCGCACCGGGAACCTGAGCAGCCAAGCTAGTGGAGGGACCCGAGCCAGGTTCCGGGTTGGTTGTTAGGGCAGTAGCAGCCGGCACAGCGACTGTTGCTGGAGCGTTTCTCGTAGAAGGACCGTCGCTGCTCTTTTCCTTAAGTGCCGTGTTCTTAAGGATAAGTCAGGTCCTGTCAAAACAGTACCAGACTTTTCCGCCGCACTTAATCAGCGACTGCAGCGACGGGTCGTCCACCATGATGGCTAAGTGCAGCATGGTCCCACCCGTGGTCCGCTGCACTACCGTCCATTGGCTGATGCTGAAGTCGTTCTGGGCACCTATGTGCTCCAGAACCGTTTCGTTGGGTAGCTCCAGGCTGTTGGCGAAGTAACCTCTCTTGTCGTCAGGGTGGACGATAAGATTGCCGCTCTTAGCGTTGCCATTTGCTCTACTGTCAGAGGTAACGATCTAACAGTCGCGATAAAACCGACTGTACGATGCCGCTGTCGACTGTGAATGAGTATTTTTGCGGTTTCATTGACAAACCGAGCTCTGGAGACTTTTCGTCTGAGAGACCCCTATTGATCTTGGTGTCAGCAGCGGGCACCTTTGCAGCTTTTAGAGCAGCTGCTCTGGGGAGCCCTTTGGCGATAGTTGCCTTGAATAGCTTCTTTTCGCGGTTTGTCCTTTTGATAAAGGCGATCTCACGGTCTAAATGTAGACGTGCTACCTGAGTGTCTGCATCCGTCAGACCGGATCTCTGAGAGATCTCGCTGGATGCGTCGTCGAGATTGGTGAGTGTGACGTCAGAGTCCGATTCAGAGACCAATGCCTCTATCGGACCCTGTGGGGACAAACTTTTTCTCGACAAGAAAGTGGCACACTCCAAATGTTTATACAAGGAAGTTGGTGGACCTTTAGTGACCAACATCAGACTCATTGTTTTTTTTTAAAATTTGGGGAGTGTATGTGAACCCGCGGCATAGCTCGTCTACCGCGGGAGGTCGAAAAATAAAACTGAAGGGCGACAGGTATCCAGAGTCCGCATACCGCAGACTGTTCAACCTTGGATTGGGGTAATTTTCTGAAGAGTTGTCTTCTCTTTGCCCGACTACCATTAGTCAGCATCCTTGGCAGAGACATGACCATACCAATGACCTGTTTCTATCCGCCGTCACGAAGAGAGTATAGTCGCACTTCTATTAGTGTGTGCATATACGGTGCGTATTATTCATGTAATAATTACACGTTAGTCCCCTTGCACACCAGTTAGCTGACGGCCGTATATCCGGAAACGCCCGACTTTAAGATACCCTGAAGCCAGCTGCGAGATGTCGTTACAAATATTTAAGCCCCTTATCTACACATACATATAGAAAATCACACATGCACATACTGCGCCTACTGCTAATCGACTTATGAAAATTGTTTATTTTATCACACATATTCTTTAATAACTTTTGTGTTTCTTCACTGATCTTGATTAAACTTGTTATAACCTGAACCCATTGAAAATGGGTAAAGAGGGTATAATGGTTTTGTGCAAAAGTATGTAACAGGCAAGAAGGAGGCATCTCCGACCCCATAAAGTATATATAAGTTAACAGAAGTTAACGCAAGTTCATTGTAACTTGATATTACACCAGCCACAGACGCTGACATTGCTCTGGGCCGGATGTCTTGCACAACGGCAGCGCGAGGCGCAAGCTAAGCATTCTAGCGGCCGTTGTGAATCGTATTCAAAAGCTTAAGTAGCTTTCATTTGTATTCCCTAGTTTAGTTTTATTTCGGTTTTTGGTTGCGGCGCATCGGCCCAATATAACTAATAATTCATCTCTCTAACTGGTCCGAACGACCTAGTGATTAATAAGTGGTTAATAAATATTTGGTTGGCGCTCAACGTTTTTCGAACCATTTTATAATTTAAACACTCTGTGCTGTGCAGTGTCAAATAAAAGCTGCGCCTGACCTACGCTAATTTTGGTCATTGACACAAGTGCAATAAAAATTCCTTGTTACACTGAAGCCGCTGGAGCTCTTCGGGCAGCGACTTGTCACCAACCTAGCGCGTCACTCATAGACGGCAGCGGGGGATCATAGAGAGCATTCGTGACCGCGGCGTGGGAAGCAGCAGCAGTAGTAGTAGCACATAGAGCCCTGCTAGGACCAACTAAAATGTAAGTGTGAGGTCATTTGGCGTAAACTTTTTTCAATCCGCGTGAAATTAAGTTACAAATTTAAAGTAAAAAAATAAAAATATACATAAAAATAAAAATTGCAACACATAATTGTGCTGCCAGTCCACTTTTGAGTGACTTTATTCTGCATCCATCAGCAACTTTCGATAAGCATTCCGTTGCCAGTATTTATTCAATTTGCTGTGATTGATCTGCCCTTGAAATTGTGTTGATATTATTGTTGACAGCGTAGCCCATGAACAACGCGTTTCGCTATTACAGGGACCGTTCAGCGCGACGACTCCGCTACTATAGATAGGAAAACAGAACCGCAGCCTGCTTTTTCGCGAGAAATCGCGGACAACAAGCGAAAAATAGGAATGGATCCAGACCAGCTTATACCAGCTATCAGGCAGTTATTATTATTAAGAGAAAGATTAGAGGGGCAGCTGACGGCGTCTTGGGTCAGTTTGGCTCGTTAACAATTTTACAATACTACGACGAGGTGGAGAAAAAGCTTGCTCTCATCACCAATAAGGTCAACATGTCTTATGAGCCAAGCAGGGCACAAGCGCTCTGTACGAAGTTTAGAGATGATGCGTTGCGTGTGTTTGTCTCAGGCCTCAAGCGCAGCCTGACGCATGTCCTGTTCGCAGCAAAGCCCAGGGACTTGCCGATGGCCCTCGCTCTAGCACAAGAGGTAGACGCAAACCATGAAAGGTACGCCTTTGTCGCAAGTTTCGCTAAAGGGCAGGAAGATAGGGAACGTAGAATGACCCCAAGACGGCAAGGCCGTCAGCAAGATAGGAGTCAGCAACAGGGAGATCCGCAACCCAGCAGCTCCAAAAATCCTAACTTCACTAAACAACAGAAGCCGCAAAATCATTCTGAACAGCAGAGCGGTAGGTGGAACAAAGGTGGCGGGTCGCAGGAACCAATGGACGTCGATCCTTCCTTGTCAAGGATCCTACAGCCATCACAGGCACCAGCGTACGTCAACTATAGCGCTCCTCAAGCCTATAAAAGAACAGCCACGTCTGGACGTTCAAGCGGACAGAGAAGGCAAAGGGTCAATATAGCTCACGAGCCGGATCAAGACCCAGGGGATTATGCTAACGCTGCTGCAACAGCGGAGCTGCAGGTCGCCGACAACAATGGTAGCGACTATGACTCGGACATGGTACATTTTTTAGGGGAAACTCCCTGTTGCCCTTAATTTGTAGAAGAGTAGCAGGGATCCAGATGAGATTCCTCATCGACACGGGCGCTTCCAAAAACTACATTAGACCACATAAGAGTCTAAAAGGAGTGCGCCCAATAAATTATTCTATCTCCACTCATTCGATTCACGGCACTTCTACGATCACACATAAGTGCCTCGTATCTTTGTTCGGTCAAAAGGCCACATTCTTTTTGCTCCCTGATTTGTCGACATTTGATGGAATCATAGGGCTTGACCTACTCACGCAAGCAGGAGTGTCGCTTTGTCTTTCCTCTGGCCAACTCAAATGTGGCTCAGTAACGGAACCAATCGAGTTCCACAGGTGCGCGGACGTTAACTTTACAAATGTTAATTGCGCCGACGCGCCCGATGCAGTAAAAGACGCATTTCTTAAGATGCTAAAAAGTAGACACAAAGCCTTTTGCGGATCCGGAAGAAGCACTTCCCTACAATACGTCAGTGGTGGCCATTATCAGGACCACTGACGAACAACCAGTTTATGTCCGATTGTATCCCTATCCTATGGGAGCAGAATTTGTTAACAAAGGAATACAAAGCCTTCTAAAAAACAGTATCATAAAAAATCTGTTTCCCCCTATAACAACAAACAAAAAGGGCACAGATGAGTTCGGTAACAAGAACATGCGTCTTGCAATGGATTTCCGAAATCTCAATGAGAAAACCATTTCGGAAAGATGCCCCATGCCTAACATTCCAATGATTCTTAAAAATCTTGGTAAGGCTAAATACTTCTCGACATTGGACCTGAATTCCGGCTATCACCAGATCACGCTAGCAGAGCGTACCCGTGAGAAAACAGATTTTGCAGTTAACGGGGGAAAGTACGAATAATGTCGACTTCCCTTCGGGTTGGAGAATGCAGCCAGCATCTTCCAAAGAACTGTCGACGACATGCTGCGTGAGCAGATTGGCAAATCTTGCTATGTCTATCTCGACGATGTCATAGTTTTCTCGAAAGATGAAGATTCCCCTGTCAAACATGTGGAGTGGGTCTTAAAAAGCCTGTACGAGGCAAATATGAGAGTCTCCAAGGAAAAATCCCGTTTTTTTAAGAAAAGCGTAAGTTTTCTTGGTTTTGTGGTAACCAGCAATGGGGCCACAACGGACCCGGAAAAGGCTAGAGGAATTCAAGAGTTCCCAGAACCAGAGAATGTATTCGAAGTCAGATAATTTCCTGGTCTGGCCAGTTACTATAGGTGTTTCATCAAAGACTTTGCTTCAATAGCAAAGCCCATTTCTGACGTCCTAAAGGGTGAGAATGGGTCAGTTAGTAAGCATAGATCGTGAAACATCCCGGTGGAATTCTGCGATCTTGAGCGTCACGCTTTTCAAAAGCTGCGCAACATTTTGTCCTCAGAAAACGTCATGCTCCGATACCCTGACTATAAGAAGCCGTTTGATCTAACGACAGACGCTTCAGCCTACGGCATAGGGGCAGTGCTTTCCCAGGATAATCGCCCCATCTCAATGATTTCCAGAACATTGAGGCCCCCAGAGGTGAACTACGCCGTCAACGAGCGGGAACTATTGGCTATAGTTTGGGCCCTTTGCAAGCTACGTCACTACCTATATAGTGTAAAAGACATAAACATTTTCACGGACCACCAGCCGTTAACTTTTGCCGTTTCGGAGTCTAACCCGAACGCCAAAATTAAAAGATGGAAAGCGCGCATTGAGGAAACGAATGCACGAATGTTTTATAAGACAGGCAAGGAAAACTTAGTTGCTGATGCGGTTTCAGCGCAGCCACAGTTCACAGCGAGCTGTCACCCACATCCACACAATTGAGTCGACTGATAATCGTCATTGAAGAGGCACGCGTTGCCGCGAAGCGCAACTTCATTCTTTTCGGAGACAAGAGACGTCATGAAGTGAACTTCACTGATGGCGCAGCCCTTCTTGATGAACTCCGTGACTTAATTAATCCAAAGGCGGTGAATGCCCTTTATTGGGATCTGCACACGCTAGCACAGGTGCAAGATGGCTTAGTGCGCATGTTTCCAAGCACAAAGTTTTGGCACTGCAAAAATCGAGTTGCAGACATTTTCAATGTAGACGAGAGGAGGAAAATTCTGATTGCCGAACACAATAGAGCGCACAGAGCAGCTCAGCAAAATATTAAGCAAGTCCTCTCAAAGTACTATTTTCCAAAAATGGCAAAAATAGCTAAAGAAATTGCGGAAAATTGTAGAATCTATTCAACGGCCAAATACGATAGACACCCGAGAAAACCGGAGCTAGGGGAGACGCCGATTCCCGAGACTCTTCTGCATATTGATATTTTTTCCACAGACAAAAAGTTTTTTTTGACATGTGTTGACAAGTTTTCTAAATTTGCAGTCGTACAACCAATTCAGTCGCGCACTATCGAGAACTCGAAAGTCGCGGTGCTGCAGCTCATGAATTTCTTTCCGCGAGCCAAGACAATGTATTGAGACAACGAGCCTTCACTGAATTCACTGATAATAAAGACCCTGTTGTTAAACAACCACGGAGTCCATATTGCTAATGCACCTCCGCTGCATACACGCGCTCCGAGCCAGGCTGAACAACCAGCGTCAAAATAGGGGTTTTGAAGTAGGAGAGGAAGTCCTAGTAAAGAGAAACCGCAGGCTGGGCAACAAGCTCACGCCCTTGTGTGAAGAACGAGTCGTAGAGGTAGACCTTGGCACGACCGTTCTCATTGGAGGGAGGGTGGTCCATAAGGACAACCTTAAGTAGGGCGAGAGCTAAAATTAAATATTGACCCTATGCAACTTGACATTAGGTTTAAGTTTCAATATTTTGCGCCACTTGGCATTACCTTTAAGATTTTACGCCGCTTGGCGCTATCATTAGGAGACACATATTAATAGTACATAGTTTCTGCTATCTCTCTTTCTCGTGGGTGCTGCGGCGCGAGTGACCGATTACTCACACGCCAAATACATCCCCATTGTTGTAGCCGAAGTTCTGGTATGGGAAGAATTCAGCTTCGTCAGGCACACCGCAAACATCTCTGAATATGAGAGAATGGTGAAGGAAACAATGGGGCTGTGTGAAATGTTTCCGCAGTCGCACATGAAGAAGCTTCTAAACGTGGATGCTACCCATCTCAGGGATATGGTAGAAGCTTTTGGAGTGCACCACAGGGTAGCAAGGAGGTTGGATTTCTTGGGCACAGACCTCAAAGTAGTTGCAGGAACACCTGATGCTAGTGACTTTGAACAGGTAAAATTCACTGAGTTACAACTGGTGAGATTCAGCAACGGGCAGGTAGCTATAAACACGAAAGTTCAAGAACAAATCAACCAGCTAACGTCAACCGTCACACACATTATTAAAAGCTGCAAAAAAGGATCCGATAGATTCCGGGCATTTGTACGAGACGCTCTTAGCTCGGAATAGAATGTTGCTAATGGAAATGCAGAATTTGATGCTCGCGGTGACCCTTGCAAAGATTAATATCATAAGCCCAAATATATTAGATCACGCGGATTTAAAATCTGTTTGGCTAGATGAACCCACAGGTACCCCAATAGCTGACCTTATGTCCGTTGCGTCCGTTAAAGTGTTACAATCTGTTAACACCCTTCACTTTATCATTAAGTTTCCAAAAATCAAAATGGCTTGCAGAAAGGTGACATTGTATCCAGTCGCTCATGAGAATGCTGTACTACAAATTACAAACGACAACATTATAGCTGATTGTACTTCGACGCCGGGAGGAACCTTTTGTCAACTATCACCGAATAGCTCTTGTGCCAGAGAGCTTCATGCTGGTGGTTTGGCAAACTGTCAAATGCAGCCGAGTCATCTGGACCCGATCACATGGGTCGATGACGGAATTCTGATCATCAATGATCGGCCTGCTAAAGTTTGCATTGACAACGGTACTGAAACTTGGGCTTACGGAACAAATCTAATCACGTTCAATAAGTGGGCTCTAATCTACGAAACTAAATATCTGAATCTCAACAGTGTCCAAAATAAGTTCCTCGGCATTGCGGCCTCTCCCCTTCTGAACGTCACAAGCCACCAGGACGTACTGAGTCTCCCTTACCTATCGTTTAAATGAACGTAACCTGGAGATCATCAAGGAAGTCAAGGACGAAATCGGAAGTGTTGTAATGGTCTTCTGGTTGGGAGCCATTTGTTGTGCTATAATATGCGTCGAAGTCAACTATCGTCGATACAAGAAGAACAAGATAACAGCCCATAAGGTGAACTTGTGTAACTTGATATTACACCAGCCACAGACGCTGACATTGCTCTGGGCCGGATGTCTTGCACAAAGCAGCGCACGAGGCGCAGGCATTCTAGCGGCCGTTGTGAATCGTATTCAATAGCTTAAGTTACTTTCATTTGCATTCCCTAGTTTAGTTTTATTTCGGTTTTTGGTTGCGGCGCATCGGCCCAATATAACTATTAATTCAATTCACTCACTGGTCCGAACGACCTAGTGATTAATAAATGACTAATAAATATTTAATTTATATATAGAAAATCACACATGCACACACTGCGCGTGCTGCCGACTTATGAAAATTGTTTATTTTATCACATCTATTCTTTAATAACTTTTGTGTTTCTTCAATGATCTTGATTCAACTTTTTAAACCCTGAAATTATTAAAAAAGGGTAAAGAGGGTATAATGGTTTTGTGCAAATGTATGTAACAGGCAGAAGGAGGCATCCCCATAAAGTATATATATTCTTGATCAGGATCAACAGCCGAGTCGATACAGCCGATCTGTCCGTCTGTCTGTCTGTCCGTCCGTCCGTCCGTCTGTATGAACACGACGATCTCGGCAACTATTAGAGCTAGAGACTTCAACTTCGGCTATAGACTCGTCCTTGACACGCGCAGATCAAGTTTATTTCAAATGATCGATAACCCACACCGTTTTCCCAAAATCGATCAAAAGCTACAACAACCTCTAATTTTTTAAGGTTATTTCTTAGATTATGAGACCTGGAGACTCCAAATTTGAATGCATATTTATATATACTATAGCACTAGAAGAATATATTGCATTAAGATTCATAAAAATCGGCAAAGAAACACAGAATTAAAGAAAACGTGTGGTAAGATTTGATCCAATTGGCAGCAAGTGCTGCAATAAGATCTAGGTATTAAAATTTACTTTTTTTTAGTTCGTGTATTCCATTGGCAGATTAAGGCTATTTAAAATCATCGATATTTATTTGGTTTTTTTTTCTTGTTTTTTGAGCATATCTCAAACTATAAGAGCTAGAGCCACAAAATTTGGTTTAATATATGCTCGTTAAGGATAGGCAGATTACAAATATTTAAAATTTTCGATTACCTACCCCTATTCGCCCCCCATATCAAAAAATTTGAATGGGGAATTGAATGATCTTATTAGGCACAACAAATTTCATATGAATGCAAAGAACTTTAAATGTATATAACGACAGTACGCCGCTGGGTTAAGGGTATCTCCTAGTCGGGGACACCCGACTAGAGCCATCTTTCTTGTTTCAATAGACGTTTTTAGTGCTACAGTATTAAACAAAAACACCTCTATACGAGGTCACAATCTAGGGGCGAAAGCACATTCCAGCCCCAAGATTTCTGATATACAATTTTGTAACGATGGCTATAATAGTGCGCAATAGTCGTCACGGTATTAATTATTATTGTTATAGTGGAAAAATTTATATTTTGGAAATTTGTAGAGCAGGAAGTAGGCGTTGCCGAAATTTTATCAGAAAACTAAATTTTGCCGACATACTCGACTGTAGTTATTGTACACTTTACACTAAAAGCAGCCTTTAACTATTTTCGTTCCCACACTACACGGTGGAGATATTTTATTTGCCAGTCCGGCCAGCTATGCCCCTAACCACAGCTAATTATTGTCAGTGACGTTATTAGATCCTACAGCTAAATAGAAAGGTGTTAGTAGTAGAAATATAAAATATATAATTAAATTACATACTAAATATTCAGGAAAAGTGAAAGAAAGATAGAAAGAAATAAGTAAGAACGTTGCAGTCAGGTGTAACCGACAGCGGAATACTCGTTCACGGTGTAATAATAATGAAAACATGTAACCTAGCATTATGGCTGCACAAAACATAATAAACCAGAACAAAAAAGGAATTTTCCTCCGCGCGGCCTCGAACCCGAGTCTACCCCACAATTAAAAGCAGACCCCTCGTTAGACACCAACGCCAACAATCATTCAGCCTCAAGTGTGACGAAATTCAAGTTAAAGTATTTAATAAGAATTATATGAAAAATTCTAACAGAACGCAAAAAGAATATAATTTTCAGAAATTGTTATGAACTGGAAAAAGTTTGAATTATTAGACGAATCAAGACCAGCATTTGCATCAAGAGCTGGAATTGAACCCGAGCATAATCGATCACTTGTTTTTTGTGTGACAAAATTCAATATAAATGCTAAGAAATTAGTTTTTTTCTGAAATTTCTCAGGTAATTCATACAATCATCTGTCATATTACTTTGTCCAAGAGTGCTTACAGATATAATAGAATAATTAATTAGAAACAATAATTTTAGCTGCATTTTATACTACACGTTGTGACAAAACTCAACTCAAGTTATATGACAAGTGCACAATCGCAAACAGCCGCACACAAATTCTAAGAATACGAAGAAGTCTGGCAACTAACGCCATCTACCGACCAGTGACCACTGACCACTTGATATGACAAACTAATTGAACAGTTATCCAACACTATTCTAATGAAACCAAATAATAATTACCAAAGTATGCAATAGATGGCGCTTGATATGTTGGACTGGCATCATTGATTTTGTGCACATATCGAGGTTTGGACATTGTGGGCGCGGTAGTGGGCGTAGCCAAATAAGTTTTGATGCGATCTTTAGGGGAGACTATCAGCATATTACTTTGTCCAAACAAAATTGCGTTCATACGGACAGACGGACGGACAGCATGACGGAAATTGCACAAACCCAATATACTAGTTTCACTTCGTGAACGAGTATAAACAGTAGGGCATTCGGCACATCGCAAAAAGTTATTTTTGGGTGCAAAGAAGCTGGAGCTTTTTGCGTAAAGTCATATATTAAGTTGAATATTCTTCGTCATAAAATTGTATATCAGAAATTTTGGAGCTGGAATGTGCTTTCGCCGCTAGATCTTTACCTCGTGTAGAGGTGTTTTTGTTTGATTTTAATAGGCGAAAGTTCCCGAATATACCCAAGTTTAAGTTTTTCCATTAATATTGGATTTAAATTTGGCCAGAATATAGGCCTTGATATAATCAGATGTAGTAGCAGGGGCAAGCCTAGCAACAAAGGTTTGCTTGTTTTGGTGGATCACCTAAAAGGGTCATAGTAGGAACCTCAGTAGTAGCTTCCAATGGAACTATAGTCTTGGTTGATTGACCATTTGATTCGATCGGTTTATTAGCACGAAAGTGTTGATCAGCGGTACGATGCAACCTCTGTCTCACTTCTGTCTTGGTTGTAGGGAGTCGCGGAAAAAATATTACTTAATTAATTAATGGAAATTCATTTAAAAGCGGCGTTGCTTTGAACTCGTTATCTAAAATGGAGAAACCATCGAATAATTTTGAATAGATATACAAAACCTTTCTTATTCTGTCTCACTAATCCTATCGTATCCCTTTCTACATCTCTAATTTCAAGCCCCCTTGAAACGTGATTTAGAGTCAATCAGGTCAATAATGCGACGTGCAGGCCATCGCGTTTTTCGTGCGACAGATTATCACACAGCCAGCAGCAAACAAAACGGATAGGGTTTGTGCAATGTCCGTCATTCTTTTCGACGGTTCGTCCGTCTGTCCGGATAAACGCAACTTTTTTCGGTGCTATTGAAGTTAGAAATTTGAAACTTTGGAGTCGCGAAATCCTATATCTTCCACAGTTTTAGCTAGAGACCAAATTTGGATGATACATTAGAGGTTGCCCCCTTTAAAAATAATTTAAAAAATTTTCCACTATCGCCCACTAGGGGCGGGGCATTTATCTCTCTCAGTTTTAAAACTAGAGACAGACATTTTTTTCAGACAGATTAAAAATGACCTCCTCTGAAGCCCGCACAAAAAATGTTTTGGATACGCCTACTTAGGGCGTGGAAAATCCACAAAATCCATATATCTTGGCACGGTTAAGCCGCGAAAATCCATATCTCCCTCAATTTTAGCGATACAGTCACAAAATTTAGTAAAAAGTTTTCTGATGACCTCCTCTAAATATAGAGCTGACAAATTTCGGCTACGACTTCTTTCTTTCTTTCTTTTCCAACAAATAACAATTATCTAAGTTTTTCCAAAATAACAATAGTAATTAAGACCGTGAACGAGTGTTGCGCAGTCGGTACGCCCGACTGTAACTTTCTTACTTGTTATACCCTGAACCCATTGATAATGGGTAAAAAGGGAAAAATGGTTTTGTGCAAATGTATGTAATAGGCAGAAGGAGGCATCTCCGACCTTATAAAGTATATATATTCTTGTTCAACATGTAACCTAGCATTATGGCTGCATAAAAACATAATAAACCAGAACAAAAAAGGAATTTTCCTCCGTGCGGCCTCGAACCCGAGTCTACCCCACAATTAAAACGCAGACCCCTCGTTAGACACCAACGCCAACAATCATTCAGCCTCAAGTGTGACGAAATTCAAGTTAAAGTATTTAATAAGAATTATATGAAAAATTCTAACAGAACGCAAAAAGAATATAATTTTCAGAAATTGTTATGAACTGGAAAAAGTTTAAATTATTAGACGAATCAAGACCAGCATTTGCATCAAGAGCGGGAATTGAACCCGAGCATAATCGATCATTTGTTTTTTGTGTGACGAAATTCAATATAAATGCTAAGAAATTTGTTTTTTTCTGAAATTTCTCAGGTAATTCATACAATCATCTGTCATATTACTTTGTCCAAGAGTGCTTACAGATATAATAGAATAATTAATTAGAAACAATAATTTTAGCTGCATTTTATACTACACGTTGTGACAAAACTCAACTCAAGTTATATGACAAGTGCACAATCGCAAACAGCCGCACACAAATTCTAAGAATACGAAGAAGTCTGGCAACTAACGCCATCTACCGACCAGTGACCACTGACCACTTGATATGACAAACTAATTGAACAGTTATCCAACACTATTCTAATGAAACCAAATAATAATTACCAAAGTATGCAATAGATGGCGCTTGATATGTTGGACTGGCATCATTGATTTTGTGCACATATCGAGGTTTGGACATTGTGGGCGCGGTAGTGAGCGTAGCCAAATAAGTTTTGATGCGATCTTTAGGGGAGATTATCAGCATATTACTTTGTCCAAAAAAATTGCGTTCATACGGACAGACGGACGGACAGCATGACGGAAATTGCACAAACCCAATATACTAGTTTCACTTCGTGAACGAGTATAAACAGTAGGGCATTCGGCACATCGCAAAAAGTTATTTTTGGGTGCAAAGATGCTGGAGCTTTTTGCGTAAAGTCATATATAAAGTTAAATATTCTTCGTCACAAAATTGTATATCAGAAATTTTTGAGCTGGAATGTGCTTTCGCCGCTAGATCTTTACCTCGTGTAGAGGTGTTTTTGTTTGATTTTAATAGGCTAAAGTTCCCGAATATACCCAAGTTTAAGTTTTTCCACTAATATTGGCTTTAAATTTGGCCAAAATAAAGGCCTTGATATAATCAGATGTAGTAGCAAGGGCAAGCCTAGCAACAAAGGTTTGCTTGTGTTGGTGGATCACCTAGAAGGGTCATAGTAGGAACCTCAGCAGTAGCTTCCAATGGAACTATAGTCTTGGTTGATTGACCATTTGATTCGATCGGTTTATTAGCACGAAAGTGTTGATCAGAAGCACGGGTCCTAAAAATCTTACAGTCAGAATAATTTTCGGGGTCAGAGAAGGTTTCAGCGGTACGATGCAACCTTCTGTCACTTCTGTCTTGGTTGTAGGGAGTCGCGGAAAAAATATTACTTAATTAATTAATGGAAATTCATTTAAAAGCGGCGTTGCTTTGAACTCGTTATCCAAAATGGAGAAACCATCGAATAATTTTAAATAGATATACAAAGCCTTTCTTATTCTGTCTCACGAATCCTATTGTATCCCTTTCTACATCTCTAATTTCAAGCCCCCTTGAAACGTGATTCAGAGTCAATCAGGTCAATAATGCGACGTGCAGGCCATCGCGTTTTTCGTGCGACAGATTATCACACAGCCAGCAGCAAACAAAACGGATAGGGTTTGTGCAATGTCCGTCATTCTTTTCGACGGTTCGTCCGTCTGTCCGGATAAACGCAACTTTTTTCGGTGCTATTGAAGTTAGAAAATTGAAACTTTGGAGTCGCGAAATCCTATATCTTCCACAGTTTTAGAGCTAGAGACCAAATTTGGATGATACATTAGAGGTTGTCCCCTTTAAAAATAATTTAAAAAATTTTCCACTATCGCCCACTAGGGGCGGGGCATTTATCTCTCTCAGTTTTAAAACTAGAGACAGACATTTTTTTCAGACAGATTACAAATGACCTCCTCTGAGGCCCGCACAAAAAATGTTTTGGATACGCCTACTTAGGGCGTGGAAAATCGACAAAATCGATATATCTTGGCACGGTTAAGCCGCGAAAATCCATATCTCCCTCAATTTTAGCGATACAGTCACAAAATTTAGTAAAAAGTTTTTTGACGACCTCCTCTAAATATAGAGCTGACAAATTTCGGCTACGACTTCTTTCTTTCTTTCTTTTCCAACAAATAACAATTATCTAAGTTTTTCCAAAATAACAATAGTAATTAAGACCGTGAACGAGTGTTGCGCAGTCGGTACGGCCGACTGTAACTTTCTTACTTGTTATACCCTGAACCCATTGATAATGGGTAAAAAGGGAAAAATGGTTTTGTGCAAATGTATGTAATAGGCAGAAGGAGGTATCTCCGACCTTATAAAGTATATATATTCTTGTTCAGCATTACTAGCCGTGCCAAAAAAACAACTCACTTGTCAAATACTACACACTTGCGTTTTTGTTTGTACATAGATTTGAATGCTCTTGTTAAGTTCTGAAAATTTAACCATCCCTTGTGTTGGATTCTTTGCACATAAATGTACAAATATGAACAAGAGTGCGTGCACTCTTATCCTGAAAAACTTTTCTTGCAAGCGCACCGGCTTTTAGGTATCCTCACCAACAATCATTACTACAAATCATAAGTTTTCATGCCAAAGTTGCGAACCCTTTCATATTTCACAGAACTCCTCAAGCGAAATGGAAGAAGAGCGACCAACATTGAAAAATATAAATTTTAGGTGCATAGCTGCTTGGGCCTAAAGATTACAAATGTACATACATTAAGCACTAAGCAAATAACATATAGATGGTACATCTGAAACAAAAAAAGTGTGACATACATTTTCTATGGGACTGGTCCCACAGCAATTTAAGCTTTGCTCGGGTCGCCATTTCGCTCACAATCTCAGAGAGCAAGAGAGTAAGTGTGCCGTTTGCTTTGTGAGGATCGAACGAGATAGAGGATTTTGAGTGAGTAACAAGTCGCCGCGATCTCCACGACCGCGAGCCAACTCAGATGTCCCATTTTGGCATTGAGGCTCCCTGCTTCGAACGAGACATGATTCTTGAAAGTGAGCCTCCTATCCAGTGTGACACCAAGATACTTGAAGTCCTGCCTTTGCTCCAGTAGCTCACCGTTGAGGAACTGGCCAGACAGGTGGCCTTTCGTAGCGTGTGGGTAACCTTAGCGCATTTCTGTCTGTTGATCGCTATATTCCATCTGCAGGACCAGTGTTCATCATCAGGTACTCCCTTAGTACTTCCGTTGCCTCGTACTCGCACTGACTCATGGCTAGAACGGCCGTGTCGACAGCAAAAGTGGCAACAAGGAGGTCCTGCTGATCAATAATGGGAATGTCGGAAGCCCACCTGCCCACCTGCCCACCTGTCGTGGGTGTACAGGCTATAGAGTGTTGGGCCCAGAATAATGCCATGAGACACAGATTCGCATTGTTTGCGATGCGAGTCCATCCTGGATGACTTGAAAGGTTCTGCCGGCTAGGAAGCTCCTGACGACGTGGTACAGTTGTGGGTTAAGCATTTATTTGATTTTATAGAGCAAGCCCTCATGCCTCACCCTTTCGAAAGCTTGCTGAATGTACAGAGAGGCGGCCGACTGTAACTTTCTTACTTGTTATACCCTGAACCCATTGATAATGGGTAAAAAGGGAAAAATGGTTTTGTGCAAATGTATGTAATAGGCAGAAGGAGGCATCTCCGACCTTATAAAGTATATATATTCTTGTTCAACATGTAACCTAGCATTATGGCTGCATAAAAACATAATAAACCAGAACAAAAAAGGAATTTTCCTCCGTGCGGCCTCGAACCCGAGTCTACCCCACAATTAAAACGCAGACCCCTCGTTAGACACCAACGCCAACAATCATTCAGCCTCAAGTGTGACGAAATTCAAGTTAAAGTATTTAATAAGAATTATATGAAAAATTCTAACAGAACGCAAAAAGAATATAATTTTCAGAAATTGTTATGAACTGGAAAAAGTTTAAATTATTAGACGAATCAAGACCAGCATTTGCATCAAGAGCGGGAATTGAACCCGAGCATAATCGATCATTTGTTTTTTGTGTGACGAAATTCAATATAAATGCTAAGAAATTAGTTTTTTTTCTGAAATTTCTCAGGTAATTCATATAATCATCTGTCATATTACTTTGTCCAAGAGTGCTTACAGATGTAATAGAATAATTAATTAGAAATAATAATTTTAGCTGCATTTTATACTACACGTTGTGACAAAACTCAACTCAAGTTATATGACAAGGGCACAATCGCAAACAGCCGCACACAAATTCTAAGAATACAAAAAAGTCTGGCAACTAACGCCATCTACCGACCAGTGACCACTGACCACTTGATGTGACAAACTAATTGAACAGTTATCCAACACTATTCTAATGAAACCAAATAATAATTACCAAAGTATGCAATAGATGGCGCTTGATATGTTGGACTGGCATCATTGATTTTGTGCACATATCGAGGTTTGGACATTGTGGGCGCGGTAGTGAGCGTAGCCAAATAAGTTTTGATGCGATCTTTAGGGGAGATTATCAGCATATTACTTTGTCCAAAAAAAATTGCGTTCATACGGACAGACGGACGGACAGCATGACGGAAATTGCACAAACCCAATATACTAGTTTCACTTCGTGAACGAGTATAAACAGTAGGGCATTCGGCACATCGCAAAAAGTTATTTTTGGGTGCAAAGATGCTGGAGCTTTTTGCGTAAAGTCATATATAAAGTTAAATATTCTTCGTCACAAAATTGTATATCAGAAATTTTTGAGCTGGAATGTGCTTTCGCCGCTAGATCTTTACCTCGTGTAGAGGTGTTTTTGTTTGATTTTAATAGGCTAAAGTTCCCGAATAAACCCAAGTTTAAGTTTTTTCACTAATATTGGCTTTAAATTTGGCCAGAATAAAGGCCTTGATATAATCAGATGTAGTAGCAAGGGCAAGCCTAGCAACAAAGGTTTGCTTGTTTTGGTGGATCACCTAGAAGGGTCATAGTAGGAACCTCAGCAGTAGCTTCCAATGGAACTATAGTCTTGGTTGATTGACCATTTGATTCGATCGGTTTATTAGCACGAAAGTGTTGATCAGAAGCACGGGTCCTAAAAATCTTACAGTTAGAATAATTTTCGGGGTCAGAGAAGGTTTCAGCGGTACGATGCAACCTTCTGTCACTTCTGTCTTGGTTGTAGGGAGTCGCGGAAAAAATATTACTTAATTAATTAATGGAAATTCATTTAAAAGCGGCGTTGCTTTGAACTCGTTATCCAAAATGGAGAAACCATCGAATAATTTTAAATAGATATACAAAGCCTTTCTTATTCTGTCTCACGAATCCTATTGTATCCCTTTCTACATCTCTAATTTCAAGCCCCCTTGAAACGTGATTCAGAGTCAATCAGGTCAATAATGCGACGTGCAGGCCATCGCGTTTTTCGTGCGACAGATTATCACACAGCCAGCAGCAAACAAAACGGATAGGGTTTGTGCAATGTCCGTCATTCTTTTCGACGGTTCGTCCGTCTGTCCGGATAAACGCAACTTTTTTCGGTGCTATTGAAGTTAGAAAATTGAAACTTTGGAGTCGCGAAATCCTATATCTTCCACAGTTTTAGAGCTAGAGACCAAATTTGGATGATACATTAGAGGTTGTCCCCTTTAAAAAACATTTAAAAAATTTTTCACTATCGCCCACTAGGGGCGGGGCATTTATCTCTCTCAGTTTTAAAACTAGAGACAGACATTTTTTTCAGACAGATTACAAATGACATCCTCTGAGGCCCGCACAAAAAATGTTTTGGATACGCCTACTTAGCTTCGAACGAGACATGATTCTTGAAAGTGAGCCTCCTATCCAGTGTGACACCAAGATACTTGAAGTCCTGCCTTTGCTCCAGTAGCTCACCGTTGAGGAACTGTCCAGAGCAGGTGGCCTTTCGTAGCGTGTGGGTAACCTTAGCGCATTTCTGTCTGTTGATCGCTATATTCCATCTGCAGGACCAGTGTTCATCATCAGGTACTCCCTTAGTACTTCCGTTGCCTCGTACTCGCACTGACTCATGGCTAGAACGGCCGTGTCGACAGCAAAAGTGGCAACAAGGAGGTCCTGCTGATCAATAATGGGAATGTCGGAAGCCCACCTGCCCACCTGCCCACCTGTCGTGGGTGTACAGGCTATAGAGTGTTGGGCCCAGAATAATGCCATGAGACACAGATTCGCATTGTTTGCGATGCGAGTCCATCCTGGATGACTTGAAAGGTTCTGCCGGCTAGGAAGCTCCTGACGACGTGGTACAGTTGTGGGTTAAGCATTTATTTGATTTTATAGAGCAAGCCCTCATGCCTCACCCTTTCGAAAGCTTGCTGAATGTACAGAGAGGCGGTCACGACGTATTCCTTTCCGTGGAAACTATCCAGAGTGAATTTGACAACTCGGCAGACCTGCTGCGGTGTTCCATGTCCTAGTCGAAAGCCGAACTGAAACTCAGGTATGGCTCGCTACACAGCTGGTGTGTCCAGGATCCTTCTCAGGATGCAGCGCTCGAAAAATTTTCCAAATGCTGGGCAGAAACTGATGGGTTTGTAGTTTTCAAGGGCTTCCGTGGCTTTCCGTTTTTGTGCCACATTCCTATTCTGGCCTTTTTCCAGGCGATGGGAGGGTGTTCAAGGCGTAGTGGTGCGCTGAATATCAGCACCAAAAGAACACCGCTTTGTGGGAGACTAGTTTGATGGAACGGTGGTCGAGCTAATCCTCACCACGCGCCTTGTTGTTGTGGAGAGTCTGAATCTCCTGCTGGACTTCCTGCAGAGTGATTGGTGCCACAGCCGCAGCTCTATTCTGTTGAGATCTTGCCTAGGAGCCATTTGGCTTTTGAACGGGATAGTTTGGTGCATCCTGTCTTTGGTAGCGTCTGGTGAGCCTCCAAAGCAAAATTTGAGGATTAATCGGGCGTTGCTTCCACCATGATCCTGTTCATTTCCTCCCTTTTCAGAGTAGCTAGTTCCTTCCTATCTCTGTTTGCCATCGTTAGTGCGGATATACACTCTCCTGAGGCGCCTTTTGAGGTCAAGGAGGCCTTCAAGTGTTGAGTGAGTTTTACTGAGAGCTCGCTGGATTCACGTGTGCAGGCACAGCACTTGACACAGCCGCTTGTAGTTTGTACAAAAGGAATTGAATAGCATCCCCGATTTGATCTTGGTGTTGACGTTGTGAGAACCATTTAGGTCGCGTTTGAATCGACGGATATTAAAGCCAGGGAGATCTTACCTTGGCCTTCTTAGGATTCTCTGCGGTGTCAACGACATTGTTGCAAGAATTGGTAGATGATCCGAAGAGAGGTCGTGCACTTCACGTACCGGTTGCTGGGGATGCCTTTATATACAAGTAGAAGTTTTGGCATGAGGGGGCGCTACTCGTGTTATATTGGATTACCTGTGTCAAGTACCTGGGTGGAGCTATTTGTGATCGCCTCGTATAGAGTGCAGCCTCTAGTGCTTAACTCATAGTTACCCCATAGCCTGTGTTTCGCGTTAAAGTCTCCACGAACTTAATATTTTTGACATTATATTTTTGATTTTAGGCAACACCAACGAGGACCTCGGCAAAAGCCGTTTGCACCATTACAGCAGCCAACTGGATATTCTGCGTGGTGACAGAAACCAGATGGTTGTGGACGGTGCAGGAAGATTTCCAAGACGAGCATTATGTCGATTTCGTGCATGCCGAGAAATAGCTTGAGCTAGTTAGAATTTGGGAGAATGCTGCGAGCGTTCCATAATCCGAGGCGCAGAGAGGAGGCCATTATATGTGTCGGGTGCTAATGGGCTGTTGTAAGCCCTGCACTGTGCTCAGCTCATCGATGCTGGCTAGAATGTACTCCACTTGTGCATTCAACGCATTTATTGCCTGCTGCAGACTCAGCAGTATGCTTAACAGAGACACATCCTGCCCTTGTAGTAGTTGGAGCTCTGCAAAGGCGGTTTGGCGAGTCATAGGACGTTGTTGGTGGTTCTCTGCAGGCTGATAAGTGCCCTGTGGTGGCTGGTGGATGGAGGCTCCTTGCTGCTGGCGATGTTGAAGATGGGGCTGCTGATTGGCCTGCTGACCGTCGGAAACTACGTGCTTCAATTTAATTGCTGAGCTTTGTTGGCTAGTGCGGAAGGCGTCGGCGTATTAGAGGCCTTTCTAGACTAGCGCTGAGGGGACAAAAAGTTGATTAATGCGGGGAACTAGGGAAGGCGGCGTCCAAGTGCGTCACTTCCGCAGTTTTTTGGTGGTAATGTGGCATGTTTGCAGCCTTTTTAAGCAAAGTCAGGGCACGGTTTCAGGCAGCGATTTGATCGCTAGGCGCAGGAGCTCTATGCGGTGATTTCTAGCTCGTGCTTGGATGTATGTTCAAATGCGTCCTGTCTACGTTGATGTCGCTGCCGCTTAATGGCGCAGTGTCATGGGCTACATGCGGGCCTCTAACAGCCGCTGAAATCCACCAGGTACTGCTGGTTGGCGCTGTTATTGTTGTGGTCGTTGTTGATGTGGTGCTAGCAGCACCAGATACATCATGACCACTGTTGCGGTTTGCCCTACTTCTAGCGAGCAAGTCGTCTTAGTAGCGGTTAAAGCCTTCTAAAGCTCTATACCCAACAAGCCGATCGATATCCATATGTCTATGTCAGCTGTGATTGTTAAGCTGTTCTGCAGGATTGTCGCCATTTTGTGGTGCATTACTCATAGATATTGTTGTTAATTTAATTATTTATTTTTCCAACGAGGGGGAACAAAACTAATAAAATTAAAAATAAAAAAAAAACTTTTTTCCGAGCCAAGAGGTAGGTTTTCTACACTTTATTACTGCAGGGTCAGGCTTGCCAGCACTGGCTGGGCGGCTGTTGGTCGGCTGCTTGCTTGTGTGGACGAACTTTGACAAAAGCTCTCTCACGATGCTCTATTGCACACACAAACACACGCACGCTTGGACTGTTTATGGCCATAAGCTGAGCGCGGCTTGAGCTTTGCCAGAGCTTGTACTGCACGCGGTAATTTTTTTAACAAAAAGAAAAGAATACACTTTAGTTTGGCACTATGGCTGCCAGAGGCAGCACTTGTTTATTGATCGCCTACTAAAGGCGGGCTTTGGTTGTATTGCCTTGGGTCGGGCTTTATTAGTGTCACTGTCACTTTGTGGCTTTGCTAGCTGCCGGTGGTCCGCCAAACTATCCACACACACGAGAACGCTAAAAATTCACATCCGATCTCCAAGGAAACGCAATCGTAAAACGAGAGACGCCGATATAGCAACTTTTTTAAAGCTATGTACGTTTTAGTCGATAAAATTGATTTTCTTGACAAATATTCTACGAAATTCTGTCTTTAAAGTCCCAGGAATGGCGCACCGAATTAATTAATTAATTTTTCTGACTGTTTGATTTTATAATCAAATAAATAATTTAATGGATCATCAGTTAAAATGTCTATCATTAAAATTAATGCGTCCAATTTATATGATATTATATCAAAGCTTATACAATTTTAGAGGTTTTGACCGAGACATGACCTCCTAAACTATAAATAAAATAAATGATCATAGAAATCAAAAATGATATATATAACAAGTAAGATGGCTCTATTCGGATGTCCCCGACTAGGAGATAATCTGAACCCAGCGGCGAACTGTCTTTATATACATTTAAAGCTCTTGGCATTCATACACACATTCACAAAGTCACAAATACACACACACGCAGCCACATGCAGCAAACTGAGCACTCTACACATCGGCTGCGCTTGGTCCCACTATGGAAAATGAATTCTTGAATAACTACTAAACTAAGAGTATGATCGTTATGAAATTTTTAGTGCCTAATAAGAGCATCCAAATCTTTTTTTTTTTGATATGGGGGGCGAATCTATAATATATCTATAATTATATATATATATATATATATATATATATATATATATATATAATATCTATATAATATATGTAATCTGCCTATCCTTAATTAGACCAAATTTTGTGGCTCTAGCTCTTATAGTTTCTGAGATATGCTTAACAAACCAGATTAAAAAAAAACGATAAATATCGATAATAAGCAAAACGGGGGCGAGTTATTTAAATAGCCTTAATCTGCCTATGGTATACACGAACTTAAAAAACTAATCTTTAACCCCTAGATCTTATTGCAGCACTTGCTGCCAATTGGATTGTCAAATTGGTCAAATTTTACCACACGTTTTCTTTAATAACTTCTTTGTTTCTTTACCGATTTACCGATTTGATGAATCTTAATGCATTGGCCTGCTGACCGTCGGAAACTACGTGCTTCAATTTAATTGCTGAGCTTTGTTGGCTAGTGCGGAAGGCGTCGGCGTATTAGAGGCCTTTCTAGACTAGCGCTGAGGGGACAAAAAGTTGAGTATTGCGGGGAACTAGGGAAGGCGGCGTCCAAGTGCGTCACTTCCGCAATAGATTCTTCTAGTGCTATAGTATACATAAATATAGTTCCCGAGATCGACCATTATACCCTTTTACCCATTTTCCATGGGTTCATAGAAAGTATAAAAACAGTTTGTTAAAAATACGATTCAACATTTGTTTCTTAGTTATTTCATGTTATTTAAGTTTTCAAGTATTGGTTCCGTAACAACGTCGGTATTTTAAAAATACCAAAAGTGTCGGAATAAGTTCCGGGCTGCTTTTTCATCTGATGTCAGAATAGAGTAAAATTCCTTATTTCCCAGTATCTAATCCTATTACAAAATTTTTGATCAGTTCAAGATCTTGATGTGCAATGGTGGCAATATTATGTTATTCACGTTCACTAGAGGCGCATTTTGAAGATTATGGTATAGCGAGGTAATCAAAAAATACTTAATAATACCGCCCAAAAATCGTAAGATTCCTTATTCAAAAATATACAGTTATAAAATTAATGATTTTAATTCATTATATGATATATCTACTACATTTACAACTACTTGACAGTGCAAAATAATGTAAGTTTGTTTTTAATGATTTTGTTGCACTTTGCATACAATTCTTTGACAAACTGTGTGTCAAATGATGGCAAACACGAAAGGACCAAGTCGTCGGAGTAAGAAGTTAATTGTAGTGGCAGGCATGATACCACTTGGCCTAGTGGTGGCGGAAAGACACAGTGGTGTCTTTCTTGGCTTTCTTGACATATGTCGGAGACTATAAGAGCTAGAACCATCAAATTAAGTTTAATATGTGCTCGTAAAGGATACACAGATTTGCCCCCATTTGCACCCCCCCCCCCCCCCCATCAAAATAAAATAAATGAAATAATACAGACTTGGTTTGTACAAAGATTTGGATGCTCTTATTAAACACTGAAAATTTTATAATGATCATACTCTTAGATGAGAAGTTATTCAAGAATTTATTGTGTAAATTTTTTTATTTATGTGTAAAGTGCGCAGATTAGCCATTTGCCAGTATCTGTCGCAATTACGTCGTGCCTCTGAACGAATGCTTTGCTTCAGTATGCTTTGTCCTATTCCACAAAAAGGTTCTGGCCCCCATAACCGGGAGTTCGCCCCTTTCTGGCTAGTTCATCCGCTAACTCGTTCCCTAACCCTAGGGACCCTAGGCATTGCCAGACAAGCTCAGATACCACCTTATAAGCAGCTAGCGCTTCTATTGCTGCTTGGCGGAGAAAATTGCTATGACTTTATGGGTGTACCCTCTCTCAAGGTTGAAAGAGGAAAATACTTGCGAATTTCCCTAGCGATTCGTGGTAACGGATCCTGGGAGCGCAGACCCCAGCTCCTGCACCATCCTCTGTGAGCTATCCGTCTGTATATCACCTTATTGCATGTGTTTTCACATGATAGGATGAAGTCCAGCGCTGTTGACTGACAGGTGCGCATCGCGCATGAAATGCGTGTACTCGCAAGTCTCTGGAGCTTACTCAGCTGCTTACTCATGCATTCCAGTTCTGTGCGATCCGCCCATACCGCAGCGCCGTAGCTAACAAGGGGCCAAACTATCGCTACATACCACATTAAAATTTTTGAAGATAAACCCCACATTTTACCAGATAGGGCTGTACAGCTCATCAGAGCGAGAGTGGCCTTTTTAATAACTTGTTCGGTGTGAGACTTCCATTTTAGTCTTTGATCTAGGATGACTCCCAGATACTTGACTTCCTTGGATAGTGGTATTGTCACATCACCAATTCTGATTGGTCTAAGTGAGTTAAGCTTGTGCCGATTTGTGAAGACCACAATTGTCGTTTTAGCTGGATTTATGTTCAGTCCTACAGACCTGCACCATTCTAGACTTACGCGCAGTTTTTCTTCGGAGGAAGACTTTGGTATAGATATACAATTTGTTGCTGTCAAATTGCGCACTCATGGTGTTTGTATTTTCATTACTTGTTCGTATATTCCAACTTCTTCAGATAATTCGGTCTATTTTTAGCATTTCTCTGCTATGCATTCTATCTCCTCTATGCTTTCCGATCGTGATTTTCTTGGTTTTCTGGGTGATTTCAATGTTGCCGGAACTAGTTGGGTTTCTAGTCTCGACTGTAGTGACAAAATGATTTTCTTGACAATTTTTTTGGGACGCCATTGTGTCAAATCATTGGTCTCCCAAATTCTCTACATAAAATGCTTGATCTTATTTTTGTTTTGGAGCATTCCATCTTATCTGTTTCCCGTACTGAGCCCATAACCATACTGCTAAACTAACTCAGCTCTTATTCCAGACTGAGTGAACTCGGCTTAATATGTGTAGAGACATGGATAATACAATCACGATTTTTTATTCCACTTTAAATCAGTTTTTTGATATATGTCTCCCGGTTAGGTCTAACAAACCTATGTGGCTTACACGGGAATTAATAAATTTAAAAAATATAAAGTCAAGGATGTATATAAAGATGAAGAAAACTCGCACTTTCTTGGATTACTCTCGATATCTGATTGCTCGATCCAATTTCTCTGTCCTAAATAACCAATGTTGTCAGGATTACCTGAAAAGTTGTAGGTTACAGTTCCAGCGAGATCCAATGCGGTTTTATAATTTCGTAAATGAGAAACGTAAATTATCAACACTACCATCCACCGTAAAGAAGCCGTTGCATAAATTATTTTAACTGTCCGTGGAGGTATGTTCTAACATTTGGAAAGAATCATTTATTATTCCTCTCCTTAAAAAAGGAAACAAGTCCAATGTTCAGAACTATAGAGGTATTTCTAAGTTGTCTGCTATTCCTAAGATTTTTGAGATTGAATTGGCAACTGCAACATCTTTGTAGATCTATAATTTCACCCTGCCAGCATGGGCTTGTGAAATTAAGATCTACTACCACTAACCTATTGGTGATCAAGGGATTTCAACATAAAATAAAATGCAAACAGATGGTATTTACACTGACTTCAGTAAGGCTTTTGACTCCGTTAATCATTCGCTTTTACTGCATAAACTTCATTTTTTTGGATTTCCAAATAACATAATTCTTTGGATCTCCAATTACTTAACTCTTAGAACTCAAAAAGTTTATTTTAAAGGCTTTGTCTCTTAGCCTGTTAGTGTCAGTTTCGGAGTACCACAAGGAAGTCACCTTGGTCCGTTGTTATTCACATTATTCATAAATTACCTCCCCTCTGTGATAAGCCACTCCTGGGTGCTGATGTATGCCGATGACGTAAAACTTTGCCTGACGTCTTCTAATTTTCTATTTGGTCAAAGGTTGCAATCTGATCTTTACAGTTTTCTAACCTGGTATCAAGTAAATTTATTAACTCTTAATTGCAGTAAATGTAAATTATTGCCTTTAAATAGGCGAATGCCCTTATTGAACAATTATTTTATTAATAGTAAGCAACTTGATTGATGATTTGAGTATCATTTTAGATCCCAAGCTTTACTTTGAAAAGCATATTTCTTCTGTTACTAATCGAGTCTTTGGTGTCTTGTATTTCATTAAGCGCTGGTCGAAAGAATTTGACGATCACTACGATACTTAAACTCTATATACTTCACTTGTCCGTCCAAATCTTGAGTATGGATCTTGTATTTGGTGTCCCCAATACAAGGTTCATCAGGATAGAATCGAATCCGTACAAAAACAATTTCTGCTCTTTGCCCTCCGGGGTTATAGCTTGAATCCTAATTCTCGCATGCCTTCACTTTCTGATCGTTGAACTATGCTTGGTGTAATCTTCTTACACAAACTAATAATTGGGTAAATTGATTCTTCCGAATTGATCAGGCAGATAAGCTTTGCAGTTCCGATCAGAATTACTAGAAATTTTTTACCGGTTTCTCTTCAAATCTGTAATAGTAACTATGCTAACCATAACCCATTTCGGATCTTTTCTTCCAACTATAATAATCTTTTCCGTATATAAATAATGCTACTTCCATACCTAGTCTAAAAACTCTATTGTTATATCATCTTTCTAATTGTTCGCGATTTTCGTCACCGCACGTTATGCGGCGCGCTTCAAGCCCTTGCTTGGTATCGTTGGGCCACTTGAATGTACTGCCGTTAGTTCATCTAAGTTCAATAATAATATTAAATAACCGATAAGCACTGATTATAAAAAAACGGGACAAGTTATTGATAATTTGAAATAAACTTGATCTGCGTATGGTATATATGAATCTAAAAAGCCAAGTTCGGCTCTATAGCCCTTGTAGTCTCTGAAATCGACGCGTTCATACAGACGAGCGGGCAGACGGACGGACAGACAGACGGACAGGGCTTAATCGATTCGGCTAGTGATGCTGATCAAGAATATACACACTTTATGGGGTCGCAAATGCCTCATTCTTCCTGTTACATGCATTTGCTCAAAACCATTATACCCTTTTTACCCATTTTCAATGGGTTCCGTCCGTCTGTATGAGCGCAGCGATCTCGGAAACTGCAAAAGTTAGAGACCTAAACTTTTCGACTATAGATTCTCCTAATCCATACGCAACACAAGTTTATCATTTTTTCGATATCTTGCTCCGTTTCATTATTGTCAATAAAAATTGATTTGTATAATTGGTTTTCTTGGCATATCTCGGAGACTATAAGAGCTGGAGCCATCAAATTTGGTTTAATATGTGCTCGTAAGTATTAAGCAGATTATACAAATTTCGGATTTTGGAAAACTCCCCCATTTCCCCCCATATCAAACAAAAATACAAATCAGTAGGAGAAATGGTGAACCAGCCTTCCAAAGATGAGAGTCTCGTAGTTCCATTGGTGAACACCCGCTCTCCAAAGCCACATAAATCAACACATAAATTGTATTATAACATAGATCTCATATTTAAAAGCATCCCTCGCGATAATCTCCTTTCTGCTACATACTCATGTTTATCTATGCAGCGCTCTGCTATATGCTGCTCTCTGTGCTATGCTGCTCACTGCTGAGCCGGTACATATGTATGTAAGCTTCACTTGCATTTCAAACCTTCGAATAAAACGTTGTAAAGCTCTTGCTAAAAACTTTGTTAATTTCTATCGTGTAACAGCTTGAAAACAACATATAACATATATCTCCACATAGACTTGCGCTTTGGTTTGAATATATTTGGATGCTCTTATCAAGCACTGAAAATTTGATAACGATCATACTCTTAGTTTAGCAGTTATTCTAGAATTCATTTTCCATAGTGGGGCCAAGCGCAGCCAATGTGTAAAGTGCGCAGCTTGTTGCGTGCGTTTGTTTGTATGTGTGTGTGTGTGACTTTGTGAATGTGTGTATGAATGAAAAGAGGTTTAAATGTATGTAACAGCTCGCCGCTGGGTTCAGGGAATCTCCTAGTCTGGCACACCCGACTAGAGTTATCTTACTTGTTATACCCTGAACCCATTGAAAATGAGTAAAAAGGGTATAATGGTTTTGTGCAAGTGTATGTAACAGGCAGAAGGAGGCATCTCCGACCCCATAAAGTATATATATTCTCTGTCAGGAGCTATAGCCGAGTCGATCTAGCCATGTCCGTCTGTCCGCACGTTCGTCTGTCTGTATGAAAGCGTCGATTTTAGTCACTTGGACTTTTTAATTTCGTGTATACTATACGCAGATCAAGTTTATTTCAAATAATCGAAAACTTGCCTTGTTTTCTTATAATCAGTGTTTATCGATTTTTTGGCACGGTTTATCGGGCATATCTCAGAAACAATAAAACGCAGAGCCATCAAGTTTTAGCAAGTACTATGTTCTCGTCAAGAGACGTAGATTATGAATTACATATATTATAATTATATTTCGGATTTCGGATACCTTCCCCCGTTTGTCACCCATATGAAAAAAAATCAAAAAATGTAAGTCCTACAAAGTCGCGCTTTGGTCTGTACTCAGATTTCCATGCTTTTCTTACGTCCTGAAAATTTCATAACGATCCTATTCTTAGTTTATAAATTATTTAAGAATAAACTTTCCATAGTGGGGGCTAAGCGCTACACCATTTTCCTAAAATCATTTAAAATCTACAACAACCTCAAATTTTGTAAGCCTATTTCGTGGATTAGGACACCTAGAACAATTTGGTTGAATGAATATTTTTGTAGAGCACTTGAAGAATCTGTTGCATTTAGATTCATCAAAATCAAGTTATTAAAACAAAAACGTGTGGTAAAATTTGACAAATTTGATAATCCAATTGACAGCAAGTTCTGCAATAAACGCTTGGTATTAAAGTTTGGTTTTTTAAGTTCGTATATACCATACGCAGATCAAGGCTATTTCTTATTATCGATAGTTATCGGTTTTTTGATCCCGTTTTTTGAGCATATCTCAGAAACAATAAGAGTTAGACCCACCAAATTTGGTTTAATATGTTCTCTATGTTCTAAAGGATACATAGATTATGAATGTTGCGGATTTTGGATACCTCCACCATCTTCCCCTATTAATAAAAAAAAAAAACATTTTTAATTGCATTGACAGTCACAATTCTCACGTCTTAGGATGCTCGTCAATCGTCAATCCAAATCGGTTATAAAACACAGAAGTTCTTAAAGAAAGTGTATTTGTATATTGGCTAAACCACATGGTGGCAAGCGCCCAGCGCAGGCGTGTTCTGCATGCGTGTGCACACATATATGCACATTCTTATCCGTGCACTATTTTCTGAATTCTAATGCGTAACACTTCTACCACAAACACATTTTCCCATGTGCAGAGCTGTCGGTGTGTCCGGAACTGATGTCATGGAGCCAGGGAGGAAACTAGAAACTGGCGTCAAAGATAATCTCCGAACACAAAATAAGGTGGGCAGTTGGCAATTCTCCAGGAGTAGATGACATCCTGCCGATACATCTACAAAAGGGCCTAGATTTGTTACTGCCAAAAATCTAAAAGCTTTCGGCCAATAAGCCTGACCTCTTTCATGCTCAAAATCTAATTATTATCACCCCTACTGTGGAGTCTGGTAGTGGACGAGCTTCTTCATAAACTCAGAGACAATGGCATAGCATGTCAGAGATATGCTGACGACATAACCATTATCTGCAATGGGAAATTTGAGCACACCTTATGTGACAGGATTACTTTAGGACTGCGCGTAAGTCTAGAATGGTGCAGGTCTGTAGGACTGAACATAAATCCAGCTAAAACGACAATTGTGGTCTTCACAAATCGGCACAATCTTAACTCACTTAGACCAATCAGAATTGGTGATGTGACAATAGCACTATCCAAGGAAGTCAAGTATCTGGGAGTCATCCTAGATCAAAGACTGAAATGGAAGTCTCACACCGAACAAGTTATCAAAAAGGCCACTCTCGCTCTGATGAGCTGTACAGCCCTCTCTGGTAAAATGTGGGGTTTATCTTCAAAAATTTTAATGTGGATGTATGTAGCGATGGTTCGGCCCCTTGTTAGCTACGGCGCTGCGGTATGGGCGGATCGCACAGAACTGGAATGCATGAGTAAGCAGCTGAGTAAGCGAAAACATTGCATATCAGAATCAGAAAACGGGGTCTATCTTCGACAAACGCCAGCGGACTGGGACTGCTGGCGCAATACTCACAAGATGAATCAGACCCTCAATATAGTTTCGATAAGCTCTTCAGAGTAGCGCTTAGTAGCAAGAAAGAGTGGACCCCACTGTCTACAACCTATCATGTGGAAACACATGCAATAAGGTGATATACAGACTGATCGCTCACAGAGGATAGTGCAGGAGTTGGGGTTTGTGGTCTGTGGTCCCAGGGTCCGTTACTACGAATCGCTAGGGAAGTATTTTCCAGGCAGAGATACACGCCATAGAGGGGTGTGCCTCTTTCAACCTTGAGAGAGGGTACACCCATAAAGACATAGCAATTTTCTCGGACAACCAAGCAGCAATAAAAGCGCTAGCTGCTTATAAAGTGGTCTCTGAGCTTGTGTGGCAATCCCTAGGGTCCCTGAATAAGCTAGGCGAGACCAGCAGGGTGACCATCTACTGGGTTCCAGGCCACGCTGGGATTCCATGGAACGAGGTATCGGATGAACTAGCCAAAAGGGAGGCGAACTCCCGCTTATGGGGGCCAGAACCTTTTTGTGGAATAGGACCAAGTATACTGAAGCAAAGCATTCGTTTAGAGGCACGACGTAATTGCGAAAGTTATTGGCAAATGTCACAGGGTGCTAGACAAAGTAAGAAACTGTTAGGCAGTTATGGCAAGACACGAACCGATGAATGTCTGAATTTAAGCAAAAACTCACTTCGCATTATCACGGGCTTTCTGACAGGACACTGCAGGCTACGCAAACACCTACACAAGCTAAGGATTGTGGAGGACGGCACTTTTAGACTGTTTCTGGAGGGTGACGAAACACCGGAACATATCCTAGAGGACTGTCCAGCAGCATTCAGGTCAAGACTGTCTCAACTGGGGGCGAGAAAATCACTGCATTTTTGCAAGAGTTAGGACTGGATAATGAGTTATAATTCACTACTGAGAGGCACAATAGACCCAGGAGGTCGCAGTGCACCAGGGGTGCCTCCAAAGGTTCTGGCCTACCACTTATACGTTCTTGCTCAACACCTGCCGCTTGAGTCTGTCTTTGAGTGTTGTGCACCTTATGAGTGGCACCCGTGTTTGTCCATTTTTATAATTCGCGTTCCACACCACTTAACCATAGCCGCAAATCACGCGGGTGACATAAAGATGTACAATTTTTGCAAGCTTTATGCGTTTCTATCTATTCTGTGATTCATGATTAAGAAAGTATGATTACATTTTGTAACTACTACATCCTCCGATTCTAGCAAGCTCCTTCGCAAATATTGCACTTGGCTTCTGCTATAGGAATGCGAAATGCTTTCGACTATGGTCTCATTTTGGGTGAATATAACATGTCCTTGTTCAAATATCAATGTTTGGCTACTAATCGCCAAAATATATATATATATATATATATTATTTTTTTTTTATAAAAGTTGTTTTCCTTTTTAGCATTTGGGATAAGTTAGGCATTAAATGTAAAATTCCTGTTTTGGGCTATTGCGCATCGACTGATCATCAGTCTCAGGTAGAGCAACTTTTGTCTTCAACTAAATCAGTGTCCAACTCAGCTCGTGCTTGCAACAAAGTGGTCTGTACATTTTGGACACCATCCTAAATTCAGAATTCCAACCTGATAACAAACACAAACAAAAATCCGAAACGTGAACTAGCCTACTTTTCAGATTGCTAAAGAAAATATAAAGAAGTATAAAAATAACAGTAAAAATAAGTAGCCTTCCAAGAGGTGCTACTTAAACTACAAACAAACTAAACCCCTTCATCACACCAGGTCAGTAAATGGCCATTGCCAAATAGACGAATTCCACAGTAGAAAGGCTAACTGTTTAGTATAAAAATCTACAATGCCGCCCCTAAAGGAACAACTTAGCTGTTATTAAAAAGTTCAAACCCGGTCGATATCTTGGTCCACGCCAAAAGTCGAATTCCCTTGGATACCCCTTTCTACCAATTGTCTGTTAGAGTCAGTTACCAAAAAAAGTATAAAAGATGAAAATAAAGTTAAGAAAAGAGATGAGTAGGAACTCTAAGACATGAAGAGCTGACTAAAATATATCGAGGTTTTCTTAGCCAATCCCACGTTGGGCGCCAAATTTTTTTATGAACAAACTGCATAAATACTTGATAAAACTTAAAGTAAAGAACTTTAAAAAGTAAAGAACTTCTTAAAGAAGACAGAAATTTTAAAGAAAGTTGGATGAAAAATATTAGAAAAGGAATATAATAACAGCAGCTTACGAATTATTAAAGCTAACCTGTGGTAATGGCAGTTACGCTCTTTGCCCACCCAACCATAGATTTTTCTATGGCGCGAATGATTAAGAAAAAACCAAAAAAGGGGCTACTTCACCTATCCCATCCCATTGATTCAAGGAAAATTAAGAAAAATATTACAACCTCATTAACAAACAGTTCATTATTCAAATTCTTATTCCGTTTATACATGGTATATATTCAGTAACTAATCAAAGAAAAATTAAAAAAAAAAAAAAACAGATTAAGTTGTTTCCAAATGTGTAACGCGATTATCTCCTATCTTTTAAGAGAATCGATATATGTATGCAGTGTGTGCGAAAACGTTTGCTTTGCGCTGAATTAAATAATCAAAACAGATTGAAAACGCGAGCGAAAATTAAATACGCGATCGTTCGATGCTTTACAATGCTATGTATCGGGTCGCTTTTATGAGATCGACTTTAAAGTCGGAAGTACCCGAATAGAAGATATCCTAAACAAAGCGGTGATCTGTCGTTACACACATTTAAAGCTCTTTGTATTCATACACACATTCACAAAATTACACATACACACACACACAAACGCACGCAGCAAGCTGCGCACTTACAAACAGATGGACATGGCTAAATCGACTCAGCTCGTCGTCCTGGTCAAGAATATATATACTTTATGGGGTCGGAGATGCTTCCTTCTGTCTGTTACATACATTTGCACAAAACCATTATAGCCTTTTTACCAATTATCAATGGGTTCAGGGTATAAAATAAATAAACAGTATGAAAACTCCGTTGAGTACAGCGAGACGCGAACTCGCGCCTGATAGCCCGCCAGACAAAACAGCAACCACCGAACTACAGCAGCATTTTAATTGTCTCTGTAAAAATTTATGCTTAGTATAACACATGCACCAACCATCACGTTAGAATTTGAAAAAGAGCTCACGCATATGAATGTGCATATACATATGTATGTATGTGTGCACACGCATGCAGAAAACGCCTTCAGTTGGCACTTGCCACCACGTGGTTTTCCAATATACATATACATTTTCTTCAATTACTTCTGTGTATCTTAACCGATTTTGATGAAATTTGTTTTAATGCATTCTTATTGTACTATATTATATTTATATATTGAAGAGCAGCCTAAGTAGTAAAACTTGTGGCTGTAATTGCAATTACAAAGGTTTTTCTGTTAATGGGGGAAGATGGGGGGTGGTATCCAAATTCGAAATATTTATAATCTGCGTATTCTTTACAAGAACATATTAAACTAAACTTAGTGGCTCTAGCTCTAATAGTTTCTGGCAAAAAACCGATAAACACTGTTAATAAGAAAACGGGACAGACAGGGCTTAATTGACTCGGCTAATGATGCTGATCAAGAATATATATACTTTATGGGGTCGGAGATGCTTCTTTCTGCCTGTTACATACATTTGCACAAAACCATTGTACCCTTCTTACCCATTTTCACTGGGTTCAGGGTATAACCAGCGAAGGTTTGTGGCTTGGGAGGATATTCCTAAATTCGGCCGATGAAGCGCTACCACCGAAAAATGCACACAGACCGCTGCGCTTGGTGCATATGATTAATACTATGTTAGAGGTTAATGATTTTAAGTATTATATACACATATATGTATATATACCTATATATATATATATATATATTTGCGGTTATAAATGGGCGTATATAAATGCCAAGAAATTTATTTTTGTCTGAAATTTTTTTAGGTAGTCATTTGTTTGATAAAAGAAAAGAGTTACATTTTATTCCTATAATCTGTCATTTTAATTTGTCCAAGAGGGCTTACAGATAATTGAATAATTAACAAGTAAGATGGCTCAAGTCGGGTGCCCCCGACTGGGAGATACCCTGAACCCAGCGGAGAGCTGTCGTTGCATACATTTAAAGCTATTTGCACATACTAAATTGGTTCTAGCTCTTTGAAAAATGCCATGAAAACCAAGTCTTAAAATTGATTTTTAGCGATAATAATGAAACGGAGCAAGATATCGAAATAAAGATAAACGGTTGTGGGTGTAGTCAAAAGTTGGTGGCATACAGTTTATGCATCTAGCTTTATAAGTGAGAGAGATTTATAGATTTAATCGGATTGCAGTCAACACTTTAGCTGACGCAGGTATACACGAGTATATATTCCAAATTTCAGGTCTCTAGCTTCAATAACGGCGAAAAAATTGATTTCATACGGACAGACGGACATTGTACAAACCGAATATATCTAAAATATATCAGGAATATATGTATATATATCCGGAAATTAATATAAATTTGTGTTCAGTTTTAGTAGCTTATGACAGACATCGAAATAGCAAATTCCAGTTAACTGCAAGAGATTGCCAATTCGAAATTAACGAACAGGTAGTAATAAAAGGTTCTCGTGAATATGGTGGTTTGCTGTCATCAGCATCAGCAGAAATTAAATCAATCCTACCTATAAAGATACCAGAAGTGTAAGTTGCAATATCAGGTTTTGATACATTAGACATGTAACACGCAAGATGGGGGCATTTAGATGCCCACAAAAGACATGTCATGGAATATATTTATATATTTATATATATATATACATATAGATTTATATTTTGAGCGGTTATTATGGTAAAAAAATATATATTTTTTTTTAACCAGAGACGCGTATGACTGATCGGTTCGAAGAACAAAATTAAACTCTGAAGTTGAGAAACTGTTGACGAAGATCAAACCTTTTACTGCTGTTCTTTTAAAATTCTGTTATTGAGAGAGATTGCAATTGAGTGTTCGCAAGACTTAAGGTCTTGTTAATCAGTTTGGGTTTGATCCTCGTCTCCAGTTTTTAGTGCTGATGCGAATAATAACTCTGGCGTTTTATTTTAAGAGGATGTTTATATTATCTTTCTAACTCGTGAGAAATGCCCTAATTGTTATTGTCACCAGGGTTTGATATCGAATGATTTACATTTGATCTTGTGAGTGGTTGAACAATTGAACATTTAAATATATGTTAGGTATGTGGGTGTACATATGTTACTATATATTTGTTACTATATATATATTTTTTGTATACCCTGAACCCATTGAAAAATCAATATATATATGTATGTAGTGTGTGCGAAAACGTTTGCTTTGCGCTGAATTAAATAATCAAAACAGATTGAAAACGCGCGCGAAAATTAAATACGCGATCGCTTGATGCTTTACAATGGTATGTAACGGGTCGCTTTTATGAGATCGACTTTAAAGTCGGGAGTACCCGAATAGGAGATACCCTGAACCCAGCGGAGAGTTGTCGTTGCATACATTTAAAGCTCTTTGTATTCATACACACATTCACAAAGTCATACATACACACATACACAAACGCACTCAGCAAGCTGCGCACTTTACAAATCGGCTGCGCTTGGCCCCAATTTGGAAAATTAATTCTTGAATAACTTCTAAACTAAGGGAGTAGTAGGCCTAATTACCTAATGACACTAATTAATATGGGGTACGTGATCCCTCTTTTGGGAGGGGAAGTGAGGGAACCAATCGCCATGGGCCTTTGTGACCTTTTGAGGAGGGGGAGCTGAAGAAAATGGCCGTTACATTTTAGTAACTGTCCCTTTTCTGAAGTAGCGTGGGTGCGGCGCACACTTGTAAACAGGTTTTGTTAGAGAAAAAGGTTCGATCGTAAATTTCACGCCTATAGACACCTACTGACAAGGGTAAACAGCTCTATTCTGGGTGCGTGTGGCAAGGGTAAAGGACTAATCATGTATTCAGGTAATGTATGGATGGGCTTCTGTAATTGTTTTCTCCTAATTATTCTAGTTTTATGACTTGTGGCTTACGTGTCAATTTTTAGTATCAGACTTAACGAATGCCCCAGATTTCACTGATTTTTAGGATATCTTCTTTCATCTTCACATTATTTGGATTGTTTTATGACTTTGGGCGTGAGAAGTTTCTTCAAAAAGTGTACACGCTTGTATTGTAGATGCACCGGATCATACCCTATGTCCTCTTAAACCTGTTTGTCCCTATCTCTAATATTTATCAATTGAATGAAGTAATAGAAAAATCAGTCCCTGAGTTATAAAGGCTCCTTTCCTTGATTGAACCCGCATCAGTAGTTCCAGAGCTATCGTAACCTTACAACCTTAAAACCTCAACCTCAAACTCATAAAAATCTTGTTGTGTGTAAAATGGCTTTCAACAAGTGCAACAACAACAACAACTCCAACGCTGACTGCGACCACGCGTTCAATTATATTAGTAATAATAAGAACATGGGTCGCAACATGAAGCAACATCATCGCCAACGGACCCATCGCCACCCCCAACGGACCCATCGCCACCGCCAACGGATCTGCTGCCACCTTCAACGGACCTGCTGCCACCTCCAACGGACCATTCGCCTACGTCAACGGACCCATCGCCACTCCCAACGGATCTGCCACCACCCACACCAGAGGAGATAAGCCGGTCATAATTTCGAACGTTCTCCTCAGGGGGCCTACCGCAAACCATAGCGGCCCTATCGCCACCCCCAACGGACCCTCGCCACCTACAACAACTATAACGGCTACAGCAACTCCAACACCTTCAACGGCCACTTCGACTACGCCACCGGATCTACATTCGCCAATCCCACCTCCAACGCCCACTTCGACTACGCCACCGGATCTAACGCCTGCAACCCCAGCTTCACCACCCACTCCAACTACACCACTGGATCTAGCATCGGCAACCCAATTTCCACCACCAGCTACAATAAAACTGCTATGCTAACACCCAAGCATGCTACTTATTGTTCTGCGTGTTATGTGTACATGCTACAAGCGAAATGGAACACGCACTTCAGGTCAAATGCTCACAAGATCCGTGTTTTCACACCAGTGAATGAGCAGGTAAAGCTGATCGCAAGCGGTTTCAAGAACCGCATATGCACATATTCTTTCGAGAATAGAAAGGATGGACTTCTTCTGCCGGAAGAATTTATGTACGATGCATCAGCGGCTCTACTTCCTCTCCTCACAAATATTTTACATATGCATACTTCTGTGAAGGCTAATTTCGAGCTCTTCGCAGAGTATGTAAAATATGTTGATGAGGAGGTGATAAGATCTGCGAAGTCGCATCAATTTCAGGAGAAGGATAGTGGCTGGAGCCTGGCAAAAATTCTTCGCATGGAGCTTAATGTGAACAAATATACTCCATTAAAAGTATCGAGTTGGATCGCTATACCAAAAACGCTAATGGCGAAAAAAGCGTTGGTAAACGTGAAAAATTCAGATGAGTTTTGCTTCAAGTGGGCGTTGATTTCCGCTTTTAAAACACCGCAAGGCAATGCGAATAGAAGCAGCAGCTATACCATCGACGATATTAACGCCACCGTCATCCAATTAAGCGAGCATTTAACACTTAATTTTGAAAACATGGAGTTTCCTCTCCCTTTGAAACAACTCCAAGTGTTTGAAGAGCAAAACCCGACCATAAGCGTAAATGTTTTCGGATTCGACGAGGAGATTGGAGCAGTTATTGGGCCGTTATATTTAACGAAGGAGGAGAAACAATCCCACGTGAGCCTAATGCTGTTGGAGATGGAAGGTCGGGCCCATTTTGCATGGATAAGAAATTTATCAAGGTATGTACTCAAATATAAATAAACATATGCATATATTTAGAAAAAATACTTATGAAATACGTTGATTTATATTTTCAGACTTGTACGCACACAATTAACACGCCACACAGAAGAGGTCCTGTTCTGTGGCACGTGCCTAAACTATTCCCACAGCATAAAACTACACGAGGAGCATAAACAGCAGTGTGGAAAGATGGTATCGACCTTGCCAACGGCGGAAAAGGCAAGTCTAAGTTTTAAAAATTTTAATCGTAGTTTAGATGTACCCTTCGTAGTCTATGCAGATTTCGAATGCATGTTAAAGCCTTTAAACTCTAGAGTTAGTGAGAATGTAGTGGCAACACATGAACATGTTCCCATTGCATTCTCGTATTTCATCAAATGCGCCTTTAATTCCAATTTAGACAAATTTGTTATGGAGACAGGTGAAAATGCAGGTGAAAATATCGTTAAATCTCTAATAAAAGATGTGAAGAAAATTTACACCTCATACCTAAGTACAGTTAGGCCCATAACAATGAGTTCTGAAGAGGAAAATTGTCTTAGAATAGCTTTTAACTGCCATATTTGTAATTTATTCCATATTGGAGAACATGTATTCGAGATTCCCGTTGGATCCTACGAGCTAAATGACATAAGTAATGTTATATTAGAGAAAATGAAGGAAGTAGAACCCAAAAAAATAAATCATCCACTTATCGAGAGCAACAACAACACATTTCAGGTCATGATTTCAACTAAGGAACATCCCATATATTTTGATAGAGAGCGTACTATTGGCAAATTGTTTGGATTTTAGAAAAGGGAGCTAAAGTCAAATACCGTACATACCTCAGATCAACCTGTCGATATATTGAAAGTGAATACAATTCGCTTGGAGTGTAATATTGTCAGCGGATCATATGTGAACGAAGAATCAAATCATGCGTTGCATGAATATACTTTCAACGTACCACCATAAAATGAGCGAGAAACCTATGAACCTGATTTATTTGCCAGTGAACACGAGAGAGATTCAGTCATTAATTTTACGGATTGTTGATCAAGTCGGAAATTTAGTTAATTTAAGTAGTAGGGAATTGTATGTTCTGTGACAGGAAGTTGCTGTCAATTTAATTACGTGATGTGAATAATTAATGATTTATGACCCTACGTGACCCTAATTAATATGCAGGCATCTGACCCTTTTTGAGGGAGGGGTGTGAGGGGACCGATCGTTAACATGCAGGTACGTGATCCCGTTTTTAGGAAGGGGGAAGTGAGGGAACCAATCGTCATGGGCCTTTGTGACCTTTTGATGAGGGGGAGCTGAGGAAAGTGGCCGTTACATTTTAGTAACTGTCCCTTTTCTGAAGTAGCGTGGGTGCCCGATCATTAAAATTCAGATTTTAAGTGGGAGGGGTTATGAGATCACGTGCGCACAAGTGCACGCATCGACTTGTTCATCTACTTTTTCGGGGGTGGGAAGAGGGACCGATCATTAAAAACTGTTATAATAAGAGGCCGCTCATTTAAATTCAGATTTTAATTGGGAGGGGGTTATGAGATCACGTGCGCACAAGTGCACGCATCGACTTGTTCGTTTACTTTTTCAGGGGTGGGTTGAGAGCTCGATCAGGCACGTGCGCATTCAAGACCGTTTTTCTACACGGAGAAGGAACACAAGTGCGGCGCACACTTGTAAACAGGTTTTGTTAGAGAAAAAGGTTTGATCGTATATTTCACGCCTATAGACACCTACTGACAAGGGTAAACAGCTCTATTCTAGGTGCGTGTGGCAAGGGTAAAGGACTTATCATGTATTCAGGTAATTTATGGATGGGCTTATGTAATTGTTTTCTCCTAATTATTCTAGTATTATGACTTGTGGTTTACGTGTCAATTTTTAGTATCAGACAAATTAATAAATCAAGTCCTGAGCTATAAAGGCTCCTTTCCTTCATTGAACCCGTATCAGTAGTTCCAGAACTATCGTAACCTTACAACCTTAAAACATTAAAACCTCAACCTCAAACTCAAAAAAATCTTTTGTGTGTAAAATGGCTTTCAACAAGTGCAACAACAACAACAGCTCCAACGCTGACTGCGACCACGCGTTCAATTATATTAGATATAATAAGAACATGGGTCGCAACAGCACTCCAAACTATTTCGATAATGTTGTGGTTTGAAGCAACATCATCGCCAACGGACCCATCGCCACCCCCAACGGACCCATTGCCACCCCCAACGGAACCATCGCCACCGCCAACGGATCTGCTGCCACCTTCAACGGACCTGCTACCACCTCCAACGGACCATTGGCCTTCGTCAACGGACCCATTGCCACTCCCAACGGATCTGCCACCACCCACACCAGAGGAGATAATCATTTCGAACGTTCTCCTCAGGGGGCCTACCGCCAAACCATAGCGGCCCTATCGCCACCCCCAACGGACCCTCGCCACCTACAACAACTATAACGGCTACAGCAACTCCAACACCTTCAACGGCCACTTCGACTACGCCACCAGATCTACATTCGCCAATCCCACCTCCAACGCCCACTTCGACTACGCCACCGGATCTAACGCCTGCAACCCCAGCTTCACCACCCACTCCAACTACACCACTGGATCTAGCATCGGCAGCCCAATTTCCACCACCAGCTACAATAAAACTGCTATGCTAACACCCAAGCATGCTATTTATTGTTCTGCGTGTTATGTGTACATGCTACAAGCGAAATGGAACACGCACTTCAGGTCAAATGCTCACAAGATCCGTGTTTTCACACCAGTGAATGAGCAGGTAAAGCTGATCGCAAGCGGTTTCAAGAACCGCATATGCACATATTCTTTCGAGAATAGAAAGGATGGACTTCTTCTGCCGGAAGAATTTATGTGCGATGCATCAGCGGCTCTACTTCCTCTCCTCACAAATATTTTACATATGCATACTTCTGTGAAGGCTAATTTCGAGCTCTTCGCAGAGTATGTAAAATATGTTGATGAGGAGGTGATAAGATCTGCGAAGTCGCATCAATTTCAGGAGAAGGATAGTGGCTGGAGCCTGGCAAGAATTCTTCGCATGGAGCTTAATGTGAACAAATATACTCCATTAAAAGTATCGAGTTGGATCGCTATACCAAAAACGCTAAAGGCGAAAAAAGCGTTGGTAAACGTGAAAAATTCCGATGAGTTTTGCGTCAAGTGGGCGTTAATTTCCGCTTTTAAAACACCGCAAGGCAATGCGAATAGAAGCAGCAGCTATACCATCGACGATATTAACGCCACCGTCATCCAATTAAGCGAGCATTTAACACTTAATTTTGAAAACATGGAGTTTCCTCTCCCTTTGAAACAACTCCAAGTGTTTGAAGAGCAAAACCCGACCATAAGCGTAAATGTTTTCGGATTCGACGAGGAGATTGGAGCAGTTATTGGGCCGTTATATTTAACGAAGGAGGAGAAACAATCCCACGTGAGCCTAATGCTGTTGGAGATGGAAGGTCGGGCCCATTTTGCATGGATAAGAAATTTATCAAGGTATGTACTCAAATATAAATAAACATATGCATATATTTAGAAAAAATACTTATGAAATACGTTGATTTATATTTTCAGACTTGTACGCACACAATTAACACGCCACACAGAAGAGGTCCTGTTCTGTGGCACGTGTCTTGACTATGCCCACAGCATAAAACTACACGAGGAGCATAAACAGCAGTGTGGAAAGATGGTATCGACCTTGCCAACGGCGGAAAAGGCAAGTCTAAGTTTTAAAAATTTTAATCGTAGTTTAGATGTACCCTTCGTAGTCTATGCAGATTTCGAATGCATGTTAAAGCCTTTAAACTCTAGAGTTAGTGAGAATGTAGTGGCAACACATGAACATGTTCCCATTGCGTTCTCGTATTTCATCAAATGCGCCTTTAATTCCAATTTAGACAAATTTGTTATGGAGACAGGTGAAAATGCAGGTGAAAATTTCGTTAAATCTCTAATAAAAGATGTGAAGAAAATTTACACCTCATACCTAAGTACAGTTAGGCCCATAACAATGAGTTCTGAAGAGGAAAATTGTTTTAGAAGAGCTTTTAACTGCCATATTTGTAATTTATTCCATATTGGAGAACATGTATTCGAAATTCCCGTGGGATCCTACGAGCTAAATGACATAAGTAATGTTATATTAGAGAAAATGAAGGAAGTAGAACCCAAAAAAATAAATCATCCACTTATCGAGAGCAACAACAACACATTTCAGGTCATGATTTCAACTAAGGAACATCCCATATATTTTGATAGAGAGCGTACTATTGGCAAATTATTTGGATTTTAGAAAAGGGAGCTAAAGTCAAATACCGTACATACCTCAGATCAACCTGTCGATATATTGAAAGTAAATACAATTCGCTTGGAGTGTAATATTGTAAGCGGATCATATGTGAACGAAGAATCAAATCATGCGTTGCATGAATATACTTTCAACGTACCACCATAAAATGAGCGAGAAACCTATGAACCTGATTTATTTGCCAGTGAACACAAGAGAGATTCAGTCATTAATTTTATGGATTGTTGATCAAGTCGGAAATTTAGTTAATTTAAGTAGTAGGGAATTGTATGTTCTGTGACAGGAAGTTGCTGTCAATTTAATTACGTGATGTGAATAATTAATGATTTATGACCCTACGTGACCCTAATTAATATGCAGGCATCTGACCCTTTTTGAGGGAGGGGTGTGAGGGGACCGATCGTTAACATGCAGGTACGTGATCCCGTTTTTAGGAAGGGGGAAGTGAGGGAACCAATCGTCATGGGCCTTTGTGACCTTTTGATGAGGGGGGAGCTGAGGAAAGTGGCCGTTACATTTTAGTAACTGTCCCTTTTCTGAAGTAGCGTGGGTGCACGATCATTAAAATTCAGATTTTAAGTGGGAGGGGTTATGAGATCACGTGCGCACAAGTGCACGCATCGACTTGTTCATCTACTTTTTCGGGGTGGGAAGAGGGACCGATCATTAAAAACTGTTATAATAAGAGGCCGCTCATTTAAATTCAGATTTTAATTGGGAGGGGGTTATGAGATCACGTGCGCACAAGTGCACGCATCGACTTGTTCGTCTATTTTTTCGGGGGTGGGGAAAAGGACCGATCATTAAAAAACCGGTTTATAAGGGATCGCTCATTAGAATTCAGATTTAAACTGGGAGGGATTAAGCGATCACAGGCGCACAAGTGCACGCATCGACTTTTTCGTTTACTTTTTCAGGGGTGGGTTGAGAGCTCGATCAGGCACGTGCGCATTCTAGACCGTTTTTCTACACGGAGAAGGAACACAAGTGCGGCGCACACTTGTAAACAGGTTTTGTTAGAGAAAAAGGTTTGATCGTAAATTTCACGCCTATAGACACCTACTGACAAGGGTAAACAGCTCTATTCTAGGTGCGTGTGGCAAGGGTAAAGGACTAATCATGTATTCAGGAAATGTATGGATGGGTTTCTGTAATTGTTTTCTCCTAATTATTCTAGTTTTATGACTTGTGGTTTACGTGTCACTTTTTAGTATCAGACTAATCGAATGCCCTAGATTTCACTGATTTTTAGGATATCTTCTTTCATCTTCACATTATTTGGATTGTTTTATGACTTTGTGTACACGCTTGTATTGTAGATGCACCGGATCATACCCTATGTCCTCTTAAACCTGTTTGTCCCTATCTCTAATATTTATCAATTGAATGAAGTAATAGAAAAATCAGTCCCTGAGCTATAAAGGCTCCTTTCCTTCATTGAACCCGCATCAGTAGTTCCTGAACTATCGTCTATCTAAAACCTCAAATCGTCAAACTTAAAAAAAATCGTTTTGTTTAAAAATGGCTTTCAACAAGTGCAACAACAACAACAACTCCAACGCTGACTGCGACCACGCGTTCAATTATATTAGTAATAATAAGAACATGGGTCACAACAGCACTCCAAACTATTTCGATAATGTTGTGTTTAGAAGCAACATCATCGCCAACGGACCCATCGCCACCCCCAACCGACCCATCGCCACTGCCAACGGACCCATCGCCACCCCAAACGGACCATTCGCCGTTCCCAACGGACCCATCGCCACCCCCAACGGACCTGCTGCCACCTCCAACGGACCTGCTGCCACCTCCAACGGACCATTCGCCACTCCCAACGGATCTGTCACCTCCCACACCAGAGGAGATAAGCCGGTGATAATCTCGAACGTTCTCCTCAGGGGGCCTACCGCAAACCATAGCGGCCCTATCGCCACCCCCAACGTACCCATCGCCACCTACAACTACAACAACTATAACGACAACATCAACTCCAACACTTTTTACGACCACTTCGACTAGGCCACCGGATCTACAATCGCCAATCCCACCTTTAACGCCCACTTCGACTACGCCACCGGATCTAAAGCCTTCAACCCCAGCTTCACCACCCACTCCAACTACTCCATTGGATCTAGCATCGGCAACCCAATTTCCACCACCAGCTACAATAAAACTGCTATGCCAACACCCAAGCATGCTATTTATTGTTCTGCGTGTGATGTGTACATGCTACAAGCGAAATGGAGCACGCACTTCAGGTCAACTGCTCACAAGATCCGTGTTTTCACACCAGTGAATGAGCAGGTAAAGCTGATCGCAAGCGGTTTCAAGAACCGCATATGCACATATTCTTTCGAGAACAGAAAGGATGGACTTCTTCTGCCGGAAGAATTTATGTGCGATGCATCAGCGGCTCTACTCCCTCTCCTCAAAAATATTTTACATATGCATACTTCTGTGAAGGCTAATTTCGAGCTCTTCGCAGAGTATGTAAAATATGTTGATGAGGAGGTGATAAGATCTGTGAAGTCGCATCAAACAGAAATGGGTGTTGTAACGCAGTCAACCAGCCTTGAGGATGCATTCATAGATCACTCTGCGAGTATAAAGGCGATGAATTCCAGGAGAAGGATAGTGGCTGGAGCCTGGCAAAAATTCTTCGCATGGAGCTTAATGTGAACAAATATACTCCATTAAAAGTATCGAGTTGGATCGCTTTACCAAAAACGCTAAAGGCGAAAAAAGCGTTGGTAAACGTGAAGAAATTCCGATGAGTTTTGTTTCAAGTGGGCGTTAATTTCCGCTTTTAAAACACCGCAAGGCAATGCGAATAGAAGCAGCAGCTATGCCATCGACGATATTAACGCTACCGTCATCCAATTAAGCGAGCATTTAACGCTTAATTTTGAAAACATGGAGTTTCCTCTCCCTTTGAAACAACTCAAAGTGTTTGAAGAGCAAAACCCGACCATAAGCGTAAATGTTTTCGGATTCGACGAGGAGATTGGAGCAGTTATTGGGCCGTTATATTTAACGAAGGAGGAGAAACAATCCCACGTGAGCCTAATGCTGTTGGAGATGGAAGGTCGGGCCCATTTTGCATGGATAAGAAATTTATCAAGGTATGTACTCAAATATAAATAAACATATGCATATATTTAGAAAAAATACTTATGAAATACGTTGATTTATATTTTCAGACTTGTACGCACACAATTAACAAGCCACACAGAAGAGCTCCTGTTCTGTGGCACGTGCCTAAACTATTCCCACAGCATAAAACTACACGAGGAGCATAAAGAGCAGTGTGGAAAGATGGTATCGACCTTGCCAACGGTGGAAAAGGCAAGTCTAAGTTTTAAAAATTTTAATCGTAGTTTAGATGTACCCTTCGTAGTCTATGCAGATTTCGAGTGCATGTTAAAGCTCTTAAACTGTAGAGTTAGTGAGAATGTAGTGGCAACACATGAACATGTTCCCATTGCATTCTCGTATTTCATCAAATGCGCCTTTAATTCCAATTTAGACAAATTTGTTATGGAGACAGGTGAAAATGCAGGTGAAAATTTCGTTAAATCTCTAATAAAAGATGTGAACGAAATTTACACCTCATACCTGAGTACAGTTAGACCCATAACAATGAGTTCTGAAGAGGAAAATGGTTTTAGACATGGCTTTAATAACTCCATATGTTAATCTATTCATATTGCATGTATTCGAATTCCATGGATCTTAGATAGCTAAATTTATATTGATAAGTGTTCTTTAAGAACTTCTGTATTACCCAAATTTTGATGTCTACATCAATCTCAACACAATTTCAGGCATGATTCAATTAAGACATCCAATATTTTAGAGCGTCTATTGGTAGATTGTATCGATTTTAGAAAAAGCTAAAGTAAGTAGCGTCTATCTAGATCATTGTCGATATATTGAAAGTAAATACTGCGCTGGTGTATATGTACGATCATATTGAACGAAAATCGATCATGCGTTGCATGAATCTTATTAGTACTATAAAGTGAGCATTTATGAATCTGATTTATTTGTCAGTAACACGAGAGATTCATCACCAACTTTGGTGTGATCTAGCTCGGAAATTTAGTTAATTTAAGTAGTAGGGAATTGTATGTTCTGTGACAAGAAGTTGCTGTCAATTTAATTACGTGATGTGAATAATTTATGATTTATGACCCTAAGTGACCCTAATTAATATTCAGGCACCTGACCCTTTTGAGGGAGGGGTGTGAGGGGACCGATCGTTAATATACAGGTACGTGATCCTTTTTTTAGGAAGGGGGAAGTGAGGGAACCAAACGTCATGGGCCTTTGTGACCTTTTGAGGAGGGGGAGCTGAGGAAAGTTGCCGTTACATTTTAGTAACTGTCCCTTTTCTGGAGTAGCGTGGGTGCCCAATCATTAAAATTCAGATTTTAAGTGGGAGGGGTTATGAGATCACGTGCGCACAAGTGCACGCATCGACTTGTTCGTCTATTTTTTCGGGGGGTGGGGAAAAGGGTCCGATCTTCAAAAAACCGGTTTAATAAGGGATCGCTCATTAGAATTCAGATTTGAAGTGGGAGGGATTATGCGATCACAGGCGCACAAGTGCACGCATCGACTTGTTTGTTTAATTTTTCAGGGGTGGGTCGAGAGCTCGATTAGATCCTTCACGGCGAAGGAACACAAGTGCGTCGCACACTTGTAAACAGGTTTTGTTAGAGAAAAAGGTTCGATCGTAAATTTCACGCCTATAGACACCTACTGACAAGGGTAAACAGCTCTATTCTGGGTGCGTGTGGCAAGGGTAAAGGACTAATCATGTATTCAGGTAATGTATGTATGGGCTTCTGTAATTGTCTTCTCCTAATTATTCTAGTTTTATGACTTGTGGTTTACGTGTCAATTTTTAGTATCAGACTCATCGAATGCCCCAGATTTCACTGATTTTTAGGATATCTTCTTTCATCTTCACATTATTTCGATTGTTTTATGACTTTGGGCGTGAGAAGTTTCTTCAAAAAGTGTACACGCTTGTATTGTAGATGCACCGAATCATACCCTATGTCCTCTTAAACCTGTTTGTCCCTATCTCTAATATTTATCAATTGAATGAAGTAATAGAAAAATCAGTCCCTGAGTTATAAAGGCTCCTTTCCTTCATTGAACCCGCATCAGTAGTTCCAGAACTATCGTAACCTTACAACCTTAAAACCTCAACATCAAACTCAAAAAAATCTTTTTGTGTGTAAAATGGCTTTCAACAAGTGCAACAACAACAACCACTCCAACGCTGACTGCGACCACGCGTTCAATTATATTAGTTATAATAAGAACATGGGTCGCAACAGCACTCCAAACTATTTCGATAATGTTGTGGTTTGAAGCAACATCATCGCCAACGGACCCATTGCCACTCCCAACGGATCTGCCACCACCCACACCAGAGGAGATAAGCCGGTCATCATTTCGAACGTTCTCCTCAGGGGGCCTACCGCATACCATAGCGGCCCTATCGCCACCCCCAACGGACCCTCGCCCCTAAAACAACTATAACGGCTACAGCAACTCCAACACCTTCAACGGCCACTTCGACTACGCCACCGGATCTACATTCGCCAATCCCACCTTTAACGCCCACTTCGACTACGCCAACGGATCTAACGCCTGCAACCCCAGCTTCACCACCCACTCCAACTACACCACTGGATCTAGCATCGGCAACCCAATTTCCACCACCAGCTACAATAAAACTGCTATGCTAACACCCAAGCATGCTATTTATTGTTCTGCGTGTTATGTGTACATGCTACAAGCGAAATGGAACACGCACTTCAGGTCAAATGCTCACAAGATCCGTGTTTTCACACCAGTGAATGAGCAGGTAAAGCTGATCGCAAGCGGTTTCAAGAACCGCATATGCACATATTCTTTCGAGAATAGAAAGGATGGACTTCTTCTGCCGGAAGAATTTACGTGCGACGCATCAGCGGCTCTACTTCCTCTCCTCACAAATATTTTACATATGCATACTTCTGTGAAGGCTAATTTCGAGCTCTTCGCAGAGTATGTAAAATATGTTGATGAGGAGGTGATAAGATCTGCGAAGTCGCATCAATTTCAGGAGAAGGATAGTGGCTGGAGCCTGGCAAAAATTCTTCGCATGGAGCTTAATGTGAACAAATATACTCCATTAAAAGTATCGAGTTGGATCGCTATACCAAAAACGCTAAAGGCGAAAAAAGCGTTGGTAAACGTGAAAAATTCCGATGAGTTTTGCGTCAAGTGGGCGTTGATTTCCGCTTCTAAAACACCGCAAGGCAATGCGAATAGAAGCAGCAGCTATACCATCAACGATATTAACGCCACCATCATCCAATTAAGAGAGCATTTAACGCTTAATTTTGAAAACATGGAGTTTCCTCACCCTTTGAAACAACTCCAAGTGTTTGAAGAGCAAAGCCCGACCATAAGCGTAAATGTTTTCGGATTCGACGAGGAGATTGGAGCAGTTATTGGGCCGTTATATTTAACGAAGGAGGTGAAACAATCCCACGTGAGCCTAATGCTGTTGGAGATGGAAGGTCGGGCCCATTTTGCATGGATAAGAAATTTATCAAGGTATGTACTCAAATATAAATAAACATATGCATATATTTAGAAAAAATACTTATGAAATACGTTGATTTATATTTTCAGACTTGTACGCACACAATTAACACGTCACACAGAAGAGCTCCTGTTCTGTGGCACGTGCCTAAACTATTCCCACAGCATAAAACTACACGAGGAGCATAAACAGCAGTGTGGAAAGATTGTATCGACCTTGCCAACCGCGGAAAAGGCAAGTCTAAGTTTTAAAAATTTTAATCGTAGTTTAGATGTACCCTTCGTAGTCTATGCAGATTTCGAATGCATGTTAAAGCCTTTAAACTCTAGAGTTAGTGAGAATGTAGTGGCAACACATGAACATGTTCCCATTGCATTCTCGTATTTCATCAAATGCGCCTTTAATTCCAATTTAGACAAATTTGTTATGGAGACAGGTGAAAATGCAGGTGAAAATTTCGTTAAATCTCTAAAAAAAGAAGTGAAGAAAATTTACACCTCATACCTAAGTACAGTTGGGCCCATAACAATGAGTTCTGAAGAGGAAAATTGTTTTAGAATAGCTTTTAACTGCCATATTTGTAATTTATTCAATATTGGAGAACATGTATTCGAGATTCCCGTGGGATCCTACGAGCTAAATGACATAAGTAATGTTATATTAGAGAAAATGAAGGAAGTCGAACCCAAAAAAATAAATCATCCACTTATCGAGAGCACCAACAACACACTTCAGGTCATGATTTCAACTAAGGAACATCCCATATATTTTGACAGAGAGCGTACTATTGGCAAATTATTTGGATTTTAGAAAAGGGAGCTAAAGTCAAATACCGTACATACCTCAGATCAACCTGTCGATATATTGAAAGTGAATACAATTCGCTTGGAGTGTAATATTGTAAGCGGATCATATGTGAACGAAGAATCAAGTCATGCGTTGCATGAATTTACTTACAACGTACCACCATAAAATGAGCGAGAAACCTATCAACCTGATTTAATTTTACGGATTGTTGATCAAGTCGGAAATTTAGTTAATTTAAGTAGTAGGGAATTGTATGTTCTGTGACAAGAAGTTGCTGTCAATTTAATTACGTGATGTGAATAATTAATGATTTAAGACCCTACGTGACCCTAATTAATATGCAGGCACCTAACCCTTTTTGAGGGAGCGGTGTGAGGGGACCGATCGTTAATATGCAGGTACGTGATCCCTTTTTTAGGAAGGGGGAAGTGAGGGAACCAATCGTCATGGGCCTTTGTGACCTTTTGTGGAGGGGGAGCTGAGGAAAGTGGCCGTTACATTTTAGTAACTGTCCCTTTTCTGAAGTAGCGTGGGTGCCCGATCATTAGAATTCAGATTTGAAGTGGGATGGATTATGCGATCACAGGCGCACAAGTGCACGCATCGACTTGTTCGTTTACTTTTTCAGGGGTGGCTTGAGAGCTCGATCAGGCACGTGCGCATTTAATTTGCTCTAGCTTTTCTGAGAGTGTGAACAGACCGTTTTTCTACACGGCGAAGGGACACAAGTGCGGCGCTCACTTGTAAACAGGTTTTGTTAGAGAAAAAGGTTTGATCGTAAATTTCACGCCTATAGACACCTACTGACAAGGGTAAACAGCTCTATTCTGGGTGCGTGTGGCAAGGGTAAAGGACTAATCGTGTATTCAGGTAATGTGTGGATTGGCTTCTGTAATTGTTTTCTCCTAATTATTCTAGTTTTATGACTTGTGGTTTACGTGTCACTTTTTAGTATCAGACTCATCGAATGCCCCAGATTTCACTGATTTTTAAGATATCTTCTTTCATCTTCACAATATTTCGATTGTTTTATGACTTTGGGCGTGAGAAGTTTCTTCAAAAAGTGTACACGTTTATATTGTAGATGCACAGGATCATACCCTATGTCCTCTTAAACCTGTTTGTCCCTATCTCTGATATTTATCAATTGAATGAAGTAATAGAAAAATCAGTCCCTGAGCTATAAAGGCTCCTTTCCTTCATTGAACCCGCATCAGTAGTTCCTGAACTATCATCTCTCTAAAACCAAACCTCACCACCAGCTACAATAAAACTGCTATGCCAACACCCAAGCATACTATTTATTGTTCTGCGTGTGATGTGTACATGCTACAAGCGAAATGGAGCACGCACATCAGGTCAAATGCTTACAAGATCCATGTTTTCACACCAGTGAATGAGCAGGTAAAGCTGATTGCAAGCGGTTTTAGAACCGCATATGCACATATTCTTTCGAGAACAGAAAGGATGGATTTCTTCTGCCGGAAGAATTAATGTGCGATGCATCAGCGGCTTTACTCCCTCTTCTTAAAAATATTTTACATATGCATACTTCTGTGAAGGCTAATTTCGAGCTCTTCGCAGAGGATGTAAAATATGTTGATGAGGAGGTGATAAGATCTGTGAAGTCGCATCAAACAGAAATGGGTGTTGTAACGTAGTCAACAAGCCTTCAGGATGCACTCATAGATCACTCTGCGAGTATAAAGGCGAAAATAGACGAATTTCAGGAGAAGGATAGTGGCTGGAGCCTGGCAAAAATTCTTCGCATGGAGCTTAATGTGAACAAATATACTCCATTAAAAGTATCGAGTTGAATGGCTTTACCAAAAACGCTAAAGGCGAAAAAAACGTTGGTAAACGTGAAAAATTCCGATGAGTTTTGCTTCAAGTGGGCGTTAATTTCTGCTTTTAAAACACCGCAAGGCAATGCGAATAGAAGCAGCAGCTATACCATCGACGATATTAACGCCACCGTCATCCAATTAAGCGAGCATTTAACACTTAATTTTGAAAACATGGAGTTTCCTCTCCCTTTGAAACAACTCCAAGTGTTTGAAGAGCAAAACCCGACCATAAGCGTAAATGTTTTCGGATTCGACGAGGAGATTGGAGCAGTTATTGGGCCGTTATATTTAACGAAGGAGGAGAAACAATCCCACGTGAGCCTAATGCTGTTGGAGATGGAAGGTCGGGCCCATTTTGCATGGATAAGAAATTTATCAAGGTATGTACTCAAATATAAATAAACATATGCATATATTTAGAAAAAATACTTATGAAATACGTTGATTTATATTTTCAGACTTGTACACACACAAATAAAAAGCCACACAGAAGAGCTGCTGTTCTGTGGCACGTGCCTAAACTATTCCCACAGCATAAAACTACACGAGGAGCATAAACAGCAGTGTGGAAAGATTGTATCGACCTTGCCAACGGCGGAAAAGGCAAGTCTAAGTTTTAAAAATTTTAATCGTAGTTTAGATGTACCCTTCGTAGTCTATGCAGATTTCGAATGCATGTTAAAGCCCTTAAACTCTAGAGTTAGTGAGAATGTAGTGGCAACACATGAACATGTTCCCATTGCATTCTCGTATTTCATCAAATGCGCCTTTAATTCTAATTTAGACAAATTTGTTATGGAGACTGGTGAAAATTTCGTTAAATCTCTAATAAAAGATGTGAACGAAGTTTACACCTCATACCTAAGTACAGTTAGGCCCATAACAATGAGTTGTGAAGAGGAAAATTGTTTTAGAATAGCTTTTAACTGCCATATTTGTAAAAAGGCGTTAGGAGCTGATCGCGTTAGAGATCATTGCCATTTAACTGGTAAATTTAGTGGCGCAGCGCATAATGCCTGCAACATTAGTTTCCAAATTTTGTCCCTGTATTTTTCCACAACTTCTCTAAGTATGATTCACATTTATTCGTTAGAGAATTAAACAAAGTCGATGGTGAAATCAAGGTTCTGCCACTGAATAAGGAATTGTACATACCCCTTTCTAAATATACGCACATTGCCTCCCACGATAAAAATCTTGAAATTAAATTTCTCGATACATATCGTTTCATGGCAACAAGTTTAGATGCGCTAAGCGCAAACTTAAGTGTTGAAAGGTTTGAAAGTGTCAGACGTTTCTTCCCACTTGATGACCAATTCAACCTGGTTCATAGAAAGGGGGTGTTCCCATACGAATGTTTAGACTCAGAGAGTCGTTTAAGTGAGAGCTCTCTACCTTCGAGAGAAAATTTCTTTAATAGCCTCACAAACTCCGAATGTACAGAAGAAGATTATGCACATGCTCAACATGTCTGGACAGTTTTTGGTTGTCAAACCTTACATGTCAAACCTTAATTGTATCTTAAAACTGATGTGCTTTTGTTAGCAGACATTTTCCAAAATTTCAGAGAAATTTGTCAGAAAATTTACTCTCTTGATCCGGCTCATTATTATACAACTCCTGGTCTGTCTTGGGATGCAATGCTCAAGACAACAGAAATTGAGCTGGAGCTGCTAACTGACATTGATATGTATAGATTTATTCAGAGCGGTATTCGTGGTGGGCTTGTACAGTGCTGTAAAAGGTACTCAAAAGCCAATCATAAATATCTCTCTGAATACGATGCCAGCAAACCGTCTGAATACTTAATGTATTTAGATGCAAACAATCTGTACGGTTGGGCCATGTCGCAATGTCTCCCTTATACAGGTTTTCAGTGGTTGACCGAAGATGAAATTTCATCATTAGATGTTATAAATATTGGAGAAACCTCAGAATATGGTTATATTCTTGAGGTTGATTTAATGTATCCATCAAACCTACACGATTTGCATAATGATCTTCCGTTTTGTCCGGCCACACCGTTAGCAGAAGTCAACAAGCTAATTGCTGACCTGAGGTCCAAAGTAAAATACCCCATACACTACAGAAATTTGCAGCAGTGCTTGATAAACGGACTAGAGCTGACAAAGATCCATCGTGTGTTAAGATTCAAACAGTCGGCTTGGCTGAAAAAATACATTGATCTTAACACACATCATAGAACAATGGCACAGAACAATTTCGAGAAAGATTTCTTCAATCTATTGAACAATGCCGTTTATGGGAAAACGTTGGAAAACGTTGAAAAACGGAAAAATGTCAAGCTAGTCACGTCTTGGAAAACAGTGAGCCGCAATCGGTTGGGAACACGAGCGCTGATTGCAAAAGCTAGTTTTCATAGCTCTGCACAATTTGCTGAAGACATGTATGCCATACAGATGAAGCGACTTCATAATAGTCTTAGAATTATCAAAGTGGAAAATGTATGATTTCCACTATGATTACATGAAGCCCAAATTCCAAGAGGCAGTTGAATTAAATTATATGGATACAGACTCATTTATTTATTCCATTCAAACAAATGATTTCTTTGCGGATATAAGCAAAGATGTGGATATGAAGTTTGATACTTCGGAATACCCCGAAGATTTAGCGGTTAAATACGGGATAAAAAGGTGCAATAAAAAGGTGTTAGGAATGATGAAAGACGAAAACTGCGGCAAAAGTATGGTCGAGTTTGTAGGTTTAAGGGCAAAGATGTACAGCTTATCGCTTGAAGGCGGAGGGTGCATTAAAAAATCTAAAGGAGTCAAAAAATCTGCGTTAGATAAATTAAATTTAAATAGTTTTAAGGAATGTTTATTTGAAAATAAGAAATTATGTGATAGTATGCTAATGTTTAGAACTAAGTTCCACAATTTATATACGCATAGAGTTAAGAAAACCACTTTAAGTGGATTAGATGATAAGAGAAAAATTAGAAAAGATGGCATCCAAACATATGCTTGGGGTCATTATAGAATAAGTTCATAAGCTAATTGTGATAAAGAAATAAAGAAACATAACTAAATTAAATTATCATCGTTTTATATGAATATATATAAAAAAGAAAAAAAAAAATAAATAAATAAATAATTAAATAAACATGAATAAATAAATACACATTTTATGAATTTCATTTGAATGTCTTTTATTGAAAATTAATTGGTATAATATTGCTGTAATGGTTTCAGGGGCTCGTCGTTGATGATCTGTTGCCATTTAGAGCACCTCGTTCTTGTCTATCCAAGAGTTGTGTTCATTAGGGAACCCCAACCATTTAACAAAAACTCGATCGTTTTTTCGTTTTATTATCTTTTCAACTAGATAAGTATTTGGATAACGTGTTTTCCTTAGCTCTTCTTTATAGAAACCCCCTTGAAGGGGCGCACCCTGATAGTCTTCTAATATGTATGTAGTTGGGTTTGTCATTTGTATTCGTTTTATTTTAAAAATTTCCGTTGTCCAGTTGGGAGTATATCCCTTTTCAAATGTATGTTTATGCTTGCTTATACGAATATAGTCACCCACATGAAATTTTGCCCCGTGAAAAATTTTAATATGATTGTAAACAGTGTTTAGCAGATTATCTTCATTTAATGAGGTCACTTTTATCGGTTCCATTTAAATAGTTCTATGATGTTTTCGATTATACTCATCAATCAATTTATTATACATTTCAATCCAATGATATGTTCCTTTGAAACTAAACTCTCGCCACATCATTTCCTTGAGGGTTATATTAAAACGTTCAACAATAGACGCTTTTAACCCACTGTATGTCGAATAGTGGTTGATGTATTTTTTGGATATGTTTTAAAGTAGTATTAAAGAACTCTTTCCCATCGTCGGTTTGTAAATTCTGAGGAATTCGTCCAAATTTAAAAATACTTGATAAAGCGTTAGTAACGTCTTTAGCTGATTTAGATTTCAATGCAACTCCCCATGCATATTTAGAGAATGTGTCGATAACCGTCAATATAAATTTATAGCCATTATTTGATGACGAGTACTTTCCCATTTCTACCAAATCTGCTTGGCAAAGGTCGTCGATTCCTTTTATAACAACACGTCGACGCCTAAAGTTTTTACGGGCTGATGCATGTAATTCATTAATTAAATCTCTTTTAGTCATGTTTTCCCATTGATTTATTTTTTCCATCTATATATTTTCTGTTCTTAATGTCAACTTCACTTGATGCGTATGTTAATAATGAGACTTTCAATATTGATTTTTTTTTTATATATATTTATTTTTTACGTTTTTTTTCATTTTAGATGTTTATAAGCGTGTGCAAGTCTTGTGTCGCTTCGTTGATTCTCGATTGTAGAAAATTTGTGTTAACCGTGTCTTTTTCGTCCATTGCGTTACTGATGTTTTTAATTCGCCTGTTTTGTGCATCAACATATTGCTTATTATCCATATGCAAGTCCAACAACTGGGGCTCACATTTCCTGTTGTATCACTCATTAGAGAAGTGACCGAACTTGTCGACGACCATTAAGTCTTTACCTTACACCTCACTAGTGCATGCATTATTTTTAGTTCTTCCCTAAACTGCGTGTGGTTTAAAATATGTAAAGATATGGGTTTTTAATGTCTCCATTGCAGATAACATCTTTCGATTTTCAGTGCTAATTAGACGACGTAATGTTTCAATTTCTATGTTCACGTATTCTTTAAGTGATTTATCTGTGTTTTGAATTTCACTTTTATACTCAGCTTTTATATTCTGGAAACTAGATGCTATCTCGCTTATTAGTTTCTCGTTCGATGTAATTTGCTCAATTAAGAGTTTATCTTTCTTTCTCATCGTTTGCTTTATTTTACGTTCCATAATTATTTTTGTGCATACATCATTGTCTTCTAGGGGCTCACCTACATTTTTAAGTCTTTTGTTTGGAAAAATAATATTACTTTCATTATCTATCAATATGCCAGGAATAGATTTCTTCATAGTATAATTTTGGTTTGTAATGTTGCTGGAGGAAAAATGACCGAACTTGTCAAGCGACATTTTGATATTGTTGCTAAAATCATTGAACACATCATTTTTATTTAAAAAATTATTTTTGCTTCTCGCAGCTCTTCAATTATGGAAACTATTTCATTGTTATGATTACTATGACCAGCTAATTGTGATGCAACTAGAAGTCTCAGTCTATTAACGATCTCATCGGATCATCTGATCATCCCAGTATACATAATTTGGTTTACTTGTATTAAGTGTCATTAGACCGCCCCCTTCATGAATAGATTTTGTACGGCGGTTAGGTGTAGACATCGCACTAGGCGCGTTCATTGATGGAAACAGTTTTTTTATGATTGTGAGATATTTTTTTAGAGCGATTTCCCTTAAGAGCATCATTATGTAAGTGATTTCTTCTATGAGCATTGGTTTTATTAAAATTTTCTGATATGATTCCAAATCCATTTCGTCATAGCCTTGGGGGTTTTTACGGTAGATTAAATAATATAATCCCGGTGTTAGTTTCCACCTTTCACCCGTTTCTAATATTATTTCATTATCATCTACAATTATTTTAGTTGCTCCCAATTTCATTTCTCCGCTTTTCTTGTAGGGGCCAAAGGCTTTATCAAGCTCGCCCTTTCGCTCTAGCTCACTCAGATTTAAATTAAAGCTCACATTGCTTGTTACAGTATGCTGATTATTGCTTTCATTAGTTGACACAAAAGGTTGAGAATAGAATTGATCTTCTGTGATTTCGTCATCATATGTATCATGAGATACATTACTATAGTTTTGATCTACTTTAATTTCTTGATTTGTATAATCTTCATTTTCTTCTTTCTTCGTCTTAAAAAGTATATTTCCAGTGATGAGTTTTTTAAGAGGCTGCGTAATTGGCTTAAATGTCACTTCTAATTGATATTCATTTTCTTCTTTCCCTAATTTTATGCTTTGAAATTTTCGTTTTAATGCGTTTCTTGCCTTTGTTAATTCCTTCATAATATGTTCCTTCATTTTCCTCAATACGAAACCAGTGGTTTATTTGTTGTTTATCTGTTGTTTGATGTTGTTTATTGTTCTTGATTTATTGTTAATTGTAGTTTATTTGTTGTTTATTTGTTGTTTATTTGATGTTTATTGTTGTTTATTGTTGTTTATTTGTTGTTTATTTGTTTTTTGTTGATGTTTGTTGTTGTTGTTTATTTGTTGTTTATTTGCTGTTTGTTTGCTGTTTATTTGTTGTTTATTTGTTGTTTATTTGCTGTTTGTTGTTGTTTAATGTTGTTAATTTGTTGTTTGGTGTTGTTTTTTGCTGTTTATTTGTTGTTTGTTGTTGTTTATTTGTTGTTTTTTGTTGTTTATTTGCTGTTTGTTGTTGTTTATTTGTTGTTTATTGGTAGTAGGGAACTGTATGTTCTGTGACAGGAAGTTGCTGTCAATTTAATTACGTGATGTGAATAATTAATGATTTATGACCCTACGTGACCCTAATTAATATGCAGGCACCTGACCCTTTTTGAGGAAGGTTAATATGCAGGTA
>JAWNLD010000041.1:0-61362 GCA_035041545.1 Drosophila colorata
AAACGTCCAGACGTGGCTATTCTTTTATAGGCTTGAGGAGCGCTAGAGTTGACGTACGCTCTGTGCCTCCAAGGCGCTGACCACTGCGGCCTGCACCACAGCCTTAAGCTGGTCTGGATCCATTCCTATTTTTCGTTTGTTGTCCGCGATTTCTCGCGAGAGAGCAGGCTGCGGTTATGTTTCCCTACCTATAGTAGCGGAGTTGTCTGACTCTGATCCCCGCGCTGAACGGTCCCTGTAACAGCGAATCGCGTTGTTCATGGGCTACGCTGTCAACAATAATATCAACACAGTTTCAAGGGCAGATTAACCACAGCAAATTGAATAAATACTGGCAACGAATGCTTATCGAAAGTTGCTGATGGATGCAGAATAACGTCACTCAAAAGTGAACTGGGAGCACAATTATGTGTTGCAATTTTTATTTTTATGTATTTTTTGATTTTTTTACTTTAGATTTCTAACTTAAATTCACGCGGATTGAAAAAAGTTTACGCCAAATGACGGCCCACTTACATTTTAGTTGGTCCTAGCAGGGCTCTATGTGCTACTACTACTGCTGCTGCTTCCCACGCCGCGGTCACGAATGCTCTCTATGATCCCCCGCTGCCGCCTATGAGTGACAATGTTCTTCGCTGCCCAAACCCGCTTGCGCGCTAGGTTGGTGACAAGTCGCTGCCCGAAGAGCTCCAGGGGTTTCAGTGTAACAAGGGAATTTTAATTGCACTTGTGTCAATGACCAAAATTAGCGTAGGTCAGGCACAGCTTTGTTATTCGCACTGGTGGGTCGAATATTTTATTTGACACTGCACAGCACAGAGTGTCCAAATTATAAAATGGTTCGAAAAACGTTGGGCGCCAATTAAATATTTATTAATCATTTATTAATCACTAGGTCGCTCGGACCAGTGATTGAAGATAACCATCAGTTACATTGGGCCGATGCGCCACAATCAAAAACCGAAATAAAACTAAAGCTAAGGGATACAAATTGAAAAGACTTAAGCTTTTGGATTCAACTCACAACGGAGCTAAAATGCTTAGCTTGCGCCTCGTGCGCTGCCGTTGTGCAAGACATCCGGCCCAGAGCAGTGTCAGCTTCTGTGGCTGGTGTGATATCAAATTACATTTGCACTTGCGTTGACTTCTGTTAACTTGCATGCTACTTCTTGTACTGAAGGAGCATTTAAAAGAAATGTATGGGCTAACTGATGGTAAAATATCACGTTATTCGCCTTCGGAGCAAAAATTATATGAAAAGGCAGTAACACGTAGAAGCGTTGCAGATTTTAATCCAAGAACAACAATTGATGTGGTTAAAAAACAACAATCCCAAAATTATACCAATACAGAAACTGACTGTTTTTCCAAAGAGCTCACTAATGATGAAAAATTAGATCTTGTTGTAAAATACTTTGACGTAAGTAACTGTAAATGTTTTTTTTTTATTTTTTATACTAATGTGGGATTGGGTCTGGCAACCTTGCTGAGCCTACTCACCACAGCTCAGCTGGGCGATTGCTGCTGGCGCAAGACGAGGTGGGACGGGAGTTCTGATTGGCGAGAGACCGAGGTGTATGGGCGCGAAAAAAACGAATTCAACGACGCTGCGAAACGACGCTCGCAACCAAGACGTAACGACGAAACCGAATTTCATTAATATTCCTTAATATATTTGTTACTTAAAATACAAATAAATATCAACTTATATAATTTAACCTAAAACTACCGGGATCTACTTATTTCCATAGGCCGAATCCCGCCAACGTGTGAATACTAACAGCTATTCCCACAAATATGGGGGCTCAACCTTCAAAGAATAATTAACGAATTTCCAACGGTGATACATAAACTAACAACGAATGATTAAGTAAAAGTTTAACGACGTATACATGATGAAAAAGTGCCTTTAAAGGTTTAACGACGAAAATCAAAGAGACAACGAAGTGCAAGAAAAGTGCGAACGAAATACATATACATACATACGAAAAATTGTGAAATTGCTGGTATAGAAGTAAAACGCAAACACAATGACGCGACTCGTTGATTTTGCAAAATTGCGCGACGATTAAGAAACGAGAAGAAACAGAATATTGAGTTGTTACATAAATTTGTGTTTGAACACCCTGGCGATCGAGACAATCGCAAACGTTTACGCAGTTTTGAGGGATTTGTTGATGACAGTGTTTATAACAGTAAAACTGCATATGTTGCGGACAATTTGTCCAACAACGATCTTGCTGTAATTTGTCGCATATTGGGGCTAAAACATAATAAGACCGATCTTACGGGGCATATTTTTCGAAATCTGATGAAATCCAATTTGCTTATTGACGCTGACATCGAATAAGAAGACGAAGGCGAAGACGAAACCGACGGCGAAAACGCACCAAACAATGTTAATATTAACGACGGCAACATTAGCGAAAACGGAGACGATGCAGCAAGCTCAAGCAGCGCTGCGTTTAGAACAGCGACAGTAAATGAACGGGTGAATAAGAAACAGACGCGTGCTCATTCTACAGTAGTGGCACAAAATATTGATGCTGGGTCAGTGCACAATGCACACATGCCGAGATTTGCCTTAAATTTTGGGGACATTGAGGACTCGTTACGTACATTCAGTGGTGATGACAGTCTGCCAGTTGAAGTGTGGGTGAACGATTTTGAGGATATGGCTGCTATAATGTATTGGGACGATTTACAGAAATTTATTTTTGCTAAAAGAGTATTGAAAGGGCTTGCTAAAATGTACATTATGAGCGAACGTGGAATTGTGAACTGGCAAATGTTTAAAGAGTCGCTTATCAGTGAATTTCAAACCCAAATTAACAGTGCGCACTTACATAAATTGATGAGCGAAAGAAAAATGAAGAAAAATTAGAGTGTTCAAGAATACTTGTTAAAAATTAAGGAATTGGCATCACGCGGTAATATTGAAAGCAGTGCATTAATGAAATACGTTATAGACGGAATAAATGACTTAAGTATAAACAAATCTATATTGTACAATGCAAAAAACATAAAAGACTTTAAAGAAAAATTAAAATGCTATGAAAAAATACGTGGAAATTTTGAAAATGTGAAAAATAATGATGGAAAATTTAAGAGTGGTTTGAACAAAAGAGAATTTGGTGTACACAAAGTTATCAAAGATGTTAAATGTTACAATTGCGGTGCCAAAGGGCATACATCAGAAAAGTGTCAGAACAGAAGTAAAGGAAAAAAGTGCTTTAACTGCAATGATTATGGACACGTGGCAAAAGATTGTGTAAATAAAAAACTTGATCGCGATTCAAAAGAAAGTAACACGCACCAGATAACAACTGAGCATATAACCATGAGTAAAGAAGTAATCATTAAAAATAAAAAATACATTGCTTTGATTGACACGGGTAGTAAATACAACATAATGAGTAAAAGCTCGCACGCAAAATTGAATAATCCACGTTTAAGCCCAGTTAATATTTTTCTCGTCAGATTTGACAATCCTAATAAAGTAAAGCCTCTTGGTTCATTTGAAGACGACCTTAGCGTAAATAATCAAAATTTTTCTGTGAATTTCTTAGTAGTGTCCGATGAATTTTTGAATGTCGAAATGTTTCGAGAGTTTTAGGCGCGTGAGTCAATGAAATTATTAAATTAGTAAAAAACTACAAGCCCCGTAATGAAAAGTCGACAAACGTGAAAATGCGCATAATTGTGAAAGACGATACCGCGATTTATTCCCGACCACGCAGATTTGCCTATGCCGAGCGTTGCATAGTAGACGATAAAGTTGAACAGTGGCTGCAGGAGGGAATAATTGAACACTCAGAGTCAGAATATGTCAGCCCTGTTGTCCAAGTAAAAAAACGTGATGGTACACCAAGACTCTGCATCGATTACAGAAGATTAAACAAGGTGATAGTACGTGATCATTTTCCGTTGCCCCTGATCAAAGACCAACTAGATAGGCTGGTTGACGCGAAAGTTTGCAGCACGATCGAATTAAAAAAAATGGATTTTTCAATGCTATTTTTAGAGATTTTGCACGTAGGGGTATCGCTGTGCCATATGTTGACGATATCATTATTCCGGGCAGAACGGAAGACGAAGCAGTATCGAACCTTAAAGAAGTACTCAAGCAATGAGAAGACTATGGGCTAGTAATTAATTTAAAAAAAAGGTGTTTTCTAAAACTAAAAATTGATTTTTTGGGACACGTTATTGAAGACCATAAAATAAGTATCTCCGAAGCAAAAACAGAAGCCGTAGCGAAGTTCCCTGTGCCCAAGGACCAAAAACATCTTCAAAGTTTTTTGGGACTGGTGGGCTATTTTCGAAAATTCATTTTAAATTTTTCACTCATTGCCAAACCACTTACCGATTTAATGAAAAAAGATGCTAAGTTCTGTTTCGACGAAAATAAAATTGCTGCGTTTAATTTGCTCAAGAAGATGATCACAGAAAGGCCGGTGCTGGAAATCTTCCGTCCTCAGCACGAAGCCGAACTGCATACAGACGCTTCTATTGATGGTTTTGGTGGAGTGCTTCTCCAAAAATCACCCAACGACGGACTTGTACATCCAGTGTACTACATGAGTAAGAAGACTTCAGACGCAGAGAGGAAATTTAGTAGCTACGAGCTAGAAATCCTTGCAGTAGTAGAAGCTCTACGCAAGTTACGTGTATACCTTTTGGGCATGCACTTTAAGCTCGTGAGCGATGGCAACGCGTTCACAAAAACAGGGGGCACTTTGCGGTAAAGAAAACTAAAGAAATTATCGACAAAGAGTACTACATACCGAAGCTAGACGACAAAATTCAGCGGCAAATCAGATGCTGTATAACATGTATAGTATCCAATCGCAAGCTTGGTAAAAAAGAAGGAGAGTTGCATCCGTTGCCAAAAGAAGAGGCGCCATTGCAAACAGTGCATATCGATTTCTTAGGCCCTCTTGAATCTACACATCGGCAGTACAAACATATCCTGGCAATGATTGATGGGTTTACTAAACTCTGCTGGCTGTACCTAACAAAAACAACATCTGCGAAAGAGGTAATAACGAAACTACAAGCGCATAGTTCGATTTTCGGGAACCCAGTTCAGATTGTCTCTGACAGAGGTGCTGCTTTTAGCTCAGACGACTTCAAACAATACTGCGAATCCGAAAACATTATGCACCACGCTGTTACAACGGGCTTGCCATGAGCTAACGGGCAGGTCGAGCGACTCAACGCCATAATCATATCCGTATTGGCCAAGCTATCTATTGAAGATCCGAGTAAATGGTACAAGTATGTTGACAAAGTGCAGCAAACAAGAAACTCCACGTACTGCAGAAGCACGCAGAGGACGCCTTTTGAGTTGCTTGTTGGCATCAAAATGCGGACGAGCGCAGACATGGAACTCAAGCAAATAATACAGGACGAAATGATACAGCTATTTAACGACAACCGAGATGATCTTCGCAAAAACGCCAAACAACAAAGAATAAATTTGCAGGAAGAAAATAAAAAGACTTTCAACTTGCGACATAGACCTGCATCACGCTATAAAGTCGGAGATCTAGTGGCAATCAAGCGGACACAGCTGGGCGGTGGGCTTAAGCTTAAGCCAAAATACTTGGGGCCATACAGAGTCACCAAAATAAAAGCGCAAGACAGCTACAATGTTGTTAAAGATGAATTTTTCAGCGATGGGCCCAGGCACACTTCTACCTGTGCAGAATATATGAAGCCATGGATGCCCATAGACGACGAGGACGACGACGCATTCGGGACGAATGTTTAGAAGGATGGCCGAGTTGTGGGATTGGGTCTGGCAACCTTGCTGAGCCTACTCACCACAGCTCAGCTGGGCGGTTGCTGCTGGCGCAAAACGAGGTGGAACGGGAGCTCTGATCGAGAGTCCGAGGTGTATGGGCGCGAGAAAAAATGAATTCAATGGCGCTGCGAAACGACGCTCGCAACCAAGACGTAACGACGAAACTGAATTTCATTAATATTCCTTAATATATTTGTTCTACTTATTTCCATAGGCCGAATCCCGCCAACGTGTGAATACTAACAGCTATTCCCACAAATATGGGGGCTCAACCTTCAAAGAATAATTAAAGAATTTCCAACGGTGATACATAAACTAACAACGAATGATTAAATAAAAGTTTAACGACGTATACAAAAGTGCGAACGAAATTCATATACATACATACGAAAAATTGTGAAATTGCTGGTATAGAAGTAAAACGCAAACACAATGACGCGACTCGTTGATTTTGCAAAATTGCGCGACGATTAAGAAACGAGAAGAAACAGAATATTGAGTTGTTACATAAATTTGTGTTTGAACACCCTGGCGATCGAAACAATCGCAAACGTTTACGCAGTTTTGAAGGATTTGTTGATGACAGTCTTTATAACAGTAAAACTGCATATGTTGCGGACAATTTGTCCAACAACGATCTTGCTGTAATTTGTCGCATATTAGGGCGAAAACATAATAAGACCGATCTTACGGGGCATATTTTTCGAAATCTGATGAAATCCAATTTGCTTATTGACGGTGACATCGAAGAAGAAGACGAAGGCGAAGACGAAACCGACGGCGAAAACGCACCAAACAATGTTAACATTAACGACGGCAACATTAGCGAAGACGAAGACGATGCAGCAAGCTCAAGCAGCGCTGCGTTTAGAACAGCGACAGTAAATGAACGGGTGAATAAGAAACAGACGCGTGCTCATTCTACAGTAGTGGCACAAAATATTGATGCTGGGTCAGTGCACAATGCACACATGCCGAAAATTAAATTTTGGGGACATTGAGGACTCGTTACGTACATTCAGTGGTGATGACAGTCTGCCAGTTGAAGTGTGGGTGAATGATTTTGAGGATATGGCTGCTATAATGTATTGGGACGCTTTACAGAAATTTATTTTTGCTAAAAGAGCATTGAAAGGGCTTGCTAAAATGTACATTATGAGCGAACGTGGAATTGTGAACTGGCAAATGTTTAAAGAGTCGCTTATCAGTGAATTTCAAACCCAAATTATACTTGTTAAAAATGAAGGAATTGGCATAACGCGGTAATATTGAAAGCAGTGCATTAATGAAATACGTTATAGACGGAATAAATGACTTAAGTATAAACAAATCTATATTGTACAATGCAAAAAACATAAAAGACTTTAAAGAAAAATTAAAATGCTATGAAAAAATACGTGGAAATTTTGAAAATGTGAAAAATAATGATGGAAAATTTAAAAGTGGTTTGAACAAAAGAGAATTTGGTGTACACAAAGATATCAAAGATGTTAAATGTTACAATTGCGGTGCCAAAGGGCATACATGAGAAAAGTGTGAGAACAGAAGTAAAGGAAAATAGTGCTTTAACTGCAATGATTATGGACACGCAGCAAAAGATTGTGTAAATAAAAAACTTGATCGAGATTCAAAAGAAAGCAACACGCACCAGATAACAACTGAGCATATGTCCATGAGTAAAGAAGTAATCATTAAAAATAAAAAATACATTGCTTTGATTGACACGGGTAGTAAATACAACATAATGAGTAAAAGCTCGCACGCAAAATTGAATAATCCACGTTTAAGCCCAGTTAATATTTTGCTCGTCGGATTTGGCAATCCTAATAAAGTAAAGCCTCTTGGTTCATTTGAAGATGACCTTAGCGTAGATAATCAAAATTTTTCTGTGAACTTCTTTTTGAACGTCGAAATCGTTTTAGGCGCAGAGTTTTGCAAACAGGCTGAAATAAAAATTAATCGTGACGGAATAACAATTGAAAAACCTTATAATGAAACTGAATCGAAAATCAGTTCCCTCATGAAAATAGACGTGACAAACAACGAAGATGTGAATATTGACATTAACGTACAAGCAAGTTGTAGTGCCAAAAGTGAAATTATTAAATTAGTAAAAAACTACAAGCCCCGTAATGAAAAGTCGACAAACGTGAAAATGCGCATAATTGTGAAAGACGATACCGCGATTTATTCCCGACCACGCAGATTTGCCTATGCCGAGCGTTGCATAGTAGACGACAAAGTTGAACAGTGGCTGCAGGAGGGAATAATTGAACACTCAGAGTCAGAATATGTTAGCCCTGTTGTCCTAGTAAAAAAACGTGATGGTACACCAAGACTCTGCATCGATTACAGAAGATTAAACAAGGTGATAGTACGTGATCATTTTCCGTTGCCCCTGATCGAAGACCAACTAGATAGGCTGGTTGACGCGAAAGTTTTCAGCACGATCGATTTAAAAAATGGATTTTTCCATGTGGATGTCGAAAATGAAAGTCGGAAATATACGGCATTCATAACTCATAATGGGCAGTACCAATTCTGCAAAGTACCTTTTGGTTTGGCAAACTCTCCCGACGTATTTCAGAGGCATGTCAATGCTATTTTTAGAGATTTGGCACGTAGGGGTATCGCTATGCCATATGTTGACGATATCATTATTCCGGGCAGAACGGAAGACGAAGCAGTTACGAACCTTAAAGAAGTACTCAAGCAATGTGAAGACTATGGGCTGGTAATTAATTTTACTATTGAAGATCCGAGTAAATGGTACAAGTATGTTGACAAAGTTCAGCAAACAATAAACTCCACGTACTGCAGAAACACGCAGAGGACGCCTTTTGAATTGCTTGTTGGCATCAAAATGCGGACGAGCGCAGACATGGAACTCAAGCAAATAATACAGGACGAAATGATACAGCTATTTAACGACAACCGAGATGATCTACGCAAAAACGCCAAACAACAAATAATAAATTTGCAGGAAGAAAATAAAAAGACTTACAACTTGCGAAGTAGACCTGCAACACGCTATAAAGTCGGAGATCTAGTGGCGATCAAGCGGACACAGCTGGGCGGTGGGCTTAAGCTTAAGCTAAAATACTTGGGGCCATACAGAGTTACTAAAATAAAAGCGCAAGACAGCTACAATGTTGTTAAAGATGCACTTTTCAGCGATGGGCCCAGGCACACTTCTACCTGTGCAGAATATATGAAGCCATGGATGCCCATAGACGACGAGGACGACGACGCATTCGGGACGAATGTTTAGAAGGATGGCCGAGTTGTGGGATTGGGTCTGGCAACCTTGCTGAGCCTACTCACCACAGCTCAGCTGGGCGGTTGCTGCTGCCGCAAGACGAGGTGAGACGAGAGTTCTGATCGAGAGTCCGAGGTGTATGGGCGCGAGAAAAACGAATTCAACGACGCTGCGAAACGACGCTCGCAACCAAGACGTAACGACGAAACCAAATTTCATTAATATTCCTTAATATATTTGTTACTTAAAAATACAAATAAATATCAACTTATATAATTTAACCAAAAACTACCGGGATCTGCTTATTTCCATGTGCCGAATCCCGCCAACGTGTGAATACTAACAGCTATTCCCACAAATATGGGGGCTCAACCTACAAGGAATAATAAACGAATGCCCAACGATGATACATAAACTAACAACGAATAATTAAATAAAAGTTGAACGACGTATAAATGATGAAAAAGTGCCTTTAAAGGTTTAACGACGAAAATCAAAGAGACAACGAAGTGCAAGAGAAGTGCGAACGAAATACATATGCATACATACGAAGAATTGTGAAATTGCTGGTATAGAGGTGAAACGCAAACATAATGACGCGACTCGTTGATTTTGCAAAATTGCGCGACGCATTAAGAAACGAGAAGAAACAGAATATTGAATTGTTACATAAATTTGTGTTTGAACACCCTGGCGATCGAGACAATCGCAAACGTTTACGCAGTTTTGAGGGATTTATTGATGACAGTGTTTATAACAGTAAAACTGCATATGTTGCGGACAATTTGTCCAACAACGATCTTGCTGTAATTTGTAGCATATTAGGGCTAAAACATAATAAGACCGATCTTACAGGGCATATTTTTCGAAATCTGATGAAATCCAATTTGCTTATTGACGCTGACATCGAAGAAGAAGACGAAGACGAAAGCGACGGCGAAAACGCACCAAACAATGTTAATATTAACGACGGCAACATTAGCGAAGACGAAGACGATGCAGCAAGCGCAAGCAGCGCTGCGTTTAGAACAGCGACAGTAAATGAACGGGTGAATAAGAAACAGACGCGTGCTCATTCTACAGTAGTGGCACAAAATATTGATGCTGGGTCAGTGCACAATGCACACATGCCGAGATTTGCCTTAAATTTTCGGGACATTGAGGACTCGTTACGTTCATTCAGTGGGGATGACAGTCTACCAGTTGAAGTGTGGGTGAACGATTTCGAGGATATGGCTGCTATAATGTATTGGGACGATTTACAGAAATTTATTTTTGCTAAAAGAGCATTGAAAGGGCTTGCTAAAATGTACATTATGAGCGAACGTGGAATTGTGAACTGGCAAATGTTAAAAGAGTCGCTTATCAGTGAATTTCAAACCCAAATTAACAGTGCGCACTTACATAAATTGATGGCCGAAAGAAAAATGAAGAAAAATGAAAGTGTTCAAGAATACTTGTTACAAATGAAGGAATTGGCATCACGCGGTAATATTGAAAACAGTGCGTTAATGCAATACGTTATAGACGGAATAAATGACTTAAGTATAAACAAATCTATATTGTACAATGCAAAAAACATAAAAGACTTTAAAGAAAAATTAAAATGCTATGAAAAAATACGTGGAAATTTTGAAAATGTGAAAAATAATGATGGAAAATTTAAAAGTGGTTTGAACAAAAGAGAATTTGGTGTACACAAAGATATCAAAGATGTTAAATGTTACAATTGCGGTGCCAAAGGGCATACATGAGAAAAGTGTGAGAACAGAAGTAAAGGAAAAAAGTGCTTTAACTGCAATGATTATGGACACGTGGCAAAAGATTGTGTAAATAAAAAACTTGATCGCGATTCAAAAGAAAGTAACACGCACCAGATAACAACTGAGCATATGTCCATGAGTAAAGAAGTAATCATTAAAAATAAAAAATACATTGCTTTGATTGACACGGGTAGTAAATACAACATAATGAGTAAAAGCTCGCACGCAAAATTGAATAATCCACGTTTAAGCCCAGTTAATATTTTTCTCGTCAGATTTGGCAATCCTAATAAAGTAAAGCCTCTTGGTTCATTTGAAGACGACCTTAGCGTAAATAATCAAAATTTTTCTGTGAACTTCTTTTTGAACGTCGAAATCGTTTAGGCGCGAGTTTTGCAACAGGCTGAAATAAAAATTAATCGTGACGGAATAACAATTGAAAAACCTTATAATGAAACTGAATCGAAAATCAGTTCCCTCATGAAAATAGACGTGACAAACAATGAAGATGTGAATATTGACATTAACGTACAAGCAAGTTGTAGTGCCAAAAGTGAAATTATTAAATTAGTAAAAAACTACAAGCCCCGTAATGAAAAGTCGACAAACGTGAAAATGCGCATAATTGTGAAAGACGATACCGCGATTTATTCCCGACCACGCAGATTTGCCTATGCCGAGCGTTGCATAGTAGACGACAAAGTTGAACAGTGGCTGCAGGAGGGAATAATTGAACACTCAGAGTCAGAATATGTCAGCCCTGTTGTCCTAGTAAAAAAACGTGATGGTACAACAAGACTCTGCATCGATTACAGAAGATTAAACAAGGTGATAGTACGTGATCATTTTCCGTTGCCCCTGATCAAAGACCAACTAGATAGGCTGGTTAACGCGAAAGTTTGCAGCACGATCGATTTAAAAAAATGGATTTTTCAATGCTATTTTTAGAGATTTTGCACGTAGGGGTATCGCTATGCCATATGTTGACGATATCATTATTCCGGGCAGAACGGAAGACGAAGCAGTTTCGAACCTTAAAGAAGTACTCAAGCAATGGGCTAGTAATTTATTTAAATAAATGCTGTTTTCTAAAACTAAAAATTGATTTTTTGGGACACGTTATTGAAGACCATAAAATAAGAATCTCCGAAGCAAAAACAGAAGCCGTAGCGAAGTTCCCTGTGCCCAAGGACCAAAAACATCTTCAAAGTTTTTTGGGACTGGTGGGCTATTTTCGAAAATTCATTTTATATTTTTCACTCATTGCCAAGCCACTTACCGATTTAATGAAAAAAGATGCTAAGTTCTGTTTCGACGAAAATAAAATTGCTGCGTTTAATTTGCTCAAGAAGATGATCACAGAAAGGCCGGTGCTGGAAATCTTCCACCCTCAGCATGAAGCCGAACTGCATACAGACGCTTCTATTGATGGTTTTGGTGGAGTGCTTCTCCAAAAATCACCCGACGACGGACTTGTACATCCAGTGTACTACATGAGTAAGAAGACTTCAGACGCAGAGAGGAAATTTAGTAGCTACGAGCTAGAAATCCTTGCAGTAGTAGAAGCTCTACGCAAGTTACGTGTATACCTTTTGGGCATGCACTTTAAGCTCGTGAGCGATGGCAACGCGTTCACAAAAACAGGGGGCACTTTGCGGTAAAGAAAACTAAAGAAATTATCGACAAAGAGTACTACATACCGAAGCTAGACGACAAAATTCAGCGGCAAATCAGATGCTGTATAACATGTATAGTATCCAATCGCAAGCTTGGTAAAAAAGAAGGAGAGTTGCATCCGTTGCCAAAAGAAGAGGCGCCATTGCAAAACGTGCATATCATTTTCTTAGGCCCTCTTGAATCTACACATCGGCAGTACAAACATATCCTGGCAATGATTGACGGGTTTACTAAATTCTGCTGGCTGTACCCAACAAAAACAACATCTGCGAAAGAGGTAATAACGAAAATACAAGCGCATAGTTCGATTTTCGGGAACCCAGTTCATTGTCTCTGACAGAGGTGCTGCTTTTACCTCAGACGACTTCAAACAATACTGCGAATCCGAAAACATTATGCACCACGCTGTTACAACGGGCTTGCCACGAGCTAACGGGCAGGTCGAACGACTCAACGCCATAATCATATCCGTATTGGCCAAGCTATCTATTGAAGATCCGAGTAAATGGTACAAGTATGTTGACAAAGTGCAGCAAACAAGAAACTCCACGTACTGCAGAAGCACGCAGAGGACGCCTTTTGAGTTGCTTGTTGGCATCAAAATGCGGACGAGCGCAGACATGGAACTCAAGCAAATAATACAGGACGAAATGATACAGCTATTTAACGACAACCGAGATGATCTTCGCAAAAACGCCAAACAACAAAGAATAAATTTGCAGGAAGAAAATAAAAAGACTTACAACTTGCGACATAGACCTGCATCACGCTATAAAGTCGGAGATCTAGTGGCCATCAAGCGGACACAGCTGGGCGGTTGGTTTAAGCTTAAGCCAAAATACTTGGGGCCATACAGAGTCACCAAAATAAAAGCGCAAGACAGCTACAATGTTGTTAAAGATGAATTTTTCAGCGATGGGCCCAGGCACACTTCTACCTGTGCAGAATATATGAAGCCATGGATGCCCATAGACGACGAGGACGACGACGCATTCGGGACGAATGTTTAGAAGGATGGCCGAGTTGTGGGATTGGGTCTGGCAACCTTGCTGAGCCTACTCACCACAGCTCAGCTGGGCGGTTGCTGCTGGCGCAAGACGAGGTGGAACGGGAGTTCTGATCGAGAGTCCGAGGTGTATGGGCGCGAGAAAAAACGAATTCAATGGCGCTGCGAAACGACGCTCGCAACCAAGACGTAACGACGAAACCGAATTTCATTAATATTCCTTAATATATTTGTTACTTAAAATACAAATAAATATCAACTTATATAATTTAACCAAAAACTACCGGGATCTACTTATTTCCATAGGCCGAATCCCGCCAACGTGTGAATACTAACAGCCCACACTAATATCTTTTAAATTGAAGTTTAAGCAACTAATGCTTAAACTGGATCCCGAAGATGCCGATTCTGATGCCGATGAATCTCGCAAAAAATCAAAAATAAATAATGCGGCTCATAGATGATTCTATCCCGATCAGGTCAAATCAAATACTAAATGACAAATCCAACTCTGTTACTTTACCAATCGTTACCAACATCAAAATTCAAGCATCAACGACTTTAGCAGCAATAAGCTTATAATACATGTTAATGTTTCTCGAATTTAATAAAAACTGAAATGTGTTATTTAGGATACGCCAGGTTCTGATACACCATTTTCTCGGGCTGCAAAATCTACACTCTCCCCTGCAAAGTTACTTGTGCAGAAGCAAAACCTACAACGCAATAAAAAAAAAAGGTTTAACGACGAAAATCAAAGAGACAACGAAGTGCAAGAAAAGTGCGAACGAAATACATATACATACATACGAAAAATTGTGAAATTGCTGGTATAGAAGTAAAACGCAAACACAATGACGCGACTCGTTGATTTTGCAAAATTGCGCGACGATTAAGAAACGAGAAGAAACAGAATATTGAGTTGTTACATAAATTTGTGTTTGAACACCCTGGCGATCGAGACAATCGCAAACGTTTATGCAGTTTTGAGGGATTTGTTGATGACAGTGTTTATAACAGTAAAACTGCATATGTTGCGGACAATTTGTCCAACAACGATCTTGCTGTAATTTGTCGCATATTGGGGCTAAAACATAATAAGACCGATCTTACGGGGCATATTTTTCGAAATCTGATGAAATCCAATTTGCTTATTGACGCTGACATCGAATAAGAAGACGAAGGCGAAGACGAAACCGACGGCGAAAACGCACCAAACAATGTTAATATTAACGACGGCAACATTAGCGAAAACGGAGACGATGCAGCAAGCTCAAGCAGCGCTGCGTTTAGAACAGCGACAGTAAATGAACGGGTGAATAAGAAACAGACGCGTGCTCATTCTACAGTAGTGGCACAAAATATTGATGCTGGGTCAGTGCACAATGCACACATGCCGAGATTTGCCTTAAATTTTGGGGACATTGAGGACTCGTTACGTACATTCAGTGGTGATGACAGTCTGCCAGTTGAAGTGTGGGTGAACGATTTTGAGGATATGGCTGCTATAATGTTGTGGGACGATTTACAGAAATTTATTTTTGCTAAAAGAGCATTGAAAGGGCTTGCTAAAATGTACATTATGAGCGAACGTGGAATTGTGAACTGGCAAATGTTTAAAGAGTCGCTTATCAGTGAATTTCAAACCCAAATTATACTTGTTAAAAATGAAGGAATTGGCATAACGCGGTAATATTGAAAGCAGTGCATTAATGAAATACGTTATAGACGGAATAAATGACTTAAGTATAAACAAATCTATATTGTACAATGCAAAAAACATAAAAGACTTTAAAGAAAAATTAAAATGCTATGAAAAAATACGTGGAAATTTTGAAAATGTGAAAAATAATGATGGAAAATTTAAGAGTGGTTTGAACAAAAGAGAATTTGGTGTACACAAAGTTATCAAAGATGTTAAATGTTACAATTGCGGTGCCAAAGGGCATACATCAGAAAAGTGTCAGAACAGAAGTAAAGGAAAAAAGTGCTTTAACTGCAATGATTATGGACACGTGGCAAAAGATTGTGTAAATAAAAAACTTGATCGCGATTCAAAAGAAAGTAACACGCACCAGATAACAACTGAGCATATGTCCATGAGTAAAGAAGTAATCATTAAAAATAAAAAATACATTGCTTTGATTGACACGGGTAGTAAATACAACATAATGAGTAAAATCTCGCACGCAAAATTGAATAATCCACGTTTAAGCCCAGTTAATATTTTTCTCGTCAGATTTGGCAATCCTAATAAAGTAAAGCCTCTTGGTTCATTTGAAGACGACCTTAGCGTAAATAATCAAAATTTTTCTGTGAATTTCTTAGTAGTGTCCGATGAATTTTTGAATGTCGAAATTGTTTTAGGCGCAGAGTTTTGAAAAAACTACAAGCCCCGTAATGAAAAGTCGACAAACGTGAAAATGCGCATAATTGTGAAAGACGATACCGCGATTTATTCCCGACCACGCAGATTTGCCTATGCCGAGCGTTGCATAGTAGACGACAAAGTTGAACAGTGGCTGCAGGAGGGAATAATTGAACACTCAGAGTCAGAATATGTCAGCCCTGTTGTCCTAGTAAAAAAACGTGATGGTACACCAAGACTCTGCTTCGATTACAGAAGATTAAACAAGGTGATAGTACGTGATCATTTTCCGTTGCCCCTGATCAAAGACCAACTAGATAGGCTGGTTAACGCGAAAGTTTGCAGCACGATCGATTTAAAAATCGATTTTTCAATGCTATTTTTAGAGATTTTGCACGTAGGGGTATCGCTATGCCATATGTTGACGATATCATTATTCCGGGCAGACGGAAGACGAAGCAGTTTCGAACCTTAAAGAAGTACTCAAGCAATGAGAAGACTATGGGCTAGTAATTAATTTAAAAAAATGCTGTTTTCTAAACTAAAAATTGATTTTTGGGACACGTTATTGAAGACCATAAAATAAGAATCTCCGAAGCAAAAACAGAAGCCGTAGCGAAGTTCCCTGTGCCCAAGGACCAAAAACATCTTCAAAGTTTTTTGGGACTGGTGGGCTATTTTCGAAAATTCATTTTAAATTTTTCACTCATTGCCAAGCCACTTACCGATTTAATGAAAAAAGATGCTAAGTTCTGTTTCGACGAAAATAAAATTGCTGCGTTTAATTTGCTCAAGAAGATGATCACAGAAAGGCCGGTGCTGGAAATCTTCCACCCTCAGCATGAAGCCGAACTGCATACAGACGCTTCTATTGATGGTTTTGGTGGAGTGCTTCTCCAAAAATCACCCGACGACGGACTTGTACATCCAGTGTACTACATGAGTAAGAAGACTTCAGACGCAGAGAGGAAATTTAGTAGCTACGAGCGAGAAATCCTTGCAGTAGTAGAAGCTCTACGCAAGTTACGTGTATACCTTTTGGGCATGCACTTTAAGCTCGTGAGCGATGGCAACGCGTTCACAAAAACAGGGGGCACTTTGCGGTAAAGAAAACTAAAGAAATTATCGACAAAGAGTACTACATACCGAAACTAGACGACAAAATTCAGCGGCAAATCAGATGCTGTATAACATGTATAGTATCCAATCGCAAGCTTGGTAAAAAAGAAGGAGAGTTGCATCCGTTGCCAAAAGAAGAGGCGCCATTGCAAAACGTGCATATCATTTTCTTAGGCCCTCTTGAATCTACACATCGGCAGTACAAACATATCCTGGCAATGATTGACGGGTTTACTAAATTCTGCTGGCTGTACCCAACAAAAACAACATCTGCGAAAGAGGTAATAACGAAACTACAAGCGCATAGTTCGATTTTCGGGAACCCAGTTCAGATTGTCTCTGACAGAGGTGCTGCTTTTACCTCAGACGACTTCAAACAATACTGCGAATCCGAAAACATTATGCACCACGCTGTTACAACGGGCTTGCCACGAGCTAACGGGCAGGTCGAACGACTCAACGCCATAATCATATCCGTATTGGCTAAGCTATCTATTGAAGATCCGAGTAAATGGTACAAGTATGTTGACAAAGTGCAGCAAACAAGAAACTCCACGTACTGCAGAAGCACGCAGAGGACGCCTTTTGAGTTGCTTGTTGGCATCAAAATGCGGACGAGCGCAGACATGGAACTCAAGCAAATAATACAGGATGAAATGATACAGCTATTTAACGACAACCGAAATGATCTTCGCAAAAACGCCAAACAACAAATAATAAATTTGCAGGAAGAAAATAAAAAGACTTACAACTTGCGACATAGACCTGCATCACGCTATAAAGTCGGAGATCTAGTGGTCATCAAGCGGACACAGCTGGGCGGTGGGCTTAAGCTTAAGCCAAAATACTTGGGGCCATACAGAGTCACTAAAATAAAAGCGCAAGACAGCTACAATGTTGTTAAAGATGAATTTTTCAGCGATGGGCCCAGGCACACTTCTACCTGTGCAGAATATATGAAGCCATGGATGCCCATAGACGACGAGGACGACGATGCATTCGGGACGAATGTTCAGAAGGATGGCCGAGTTGTGGGATTGGGTCGGGCAACCTTGCTGAGCCTACTCACCACAGCTCAGCTGGGCGGTTGCTGCTGGCGCAAGACAAGGTGGAACGGGAGTTCTGATCGAGAGTCCGAGGTGTATAGGCGCGAGAAAAAACGAATTCAATGGCGCTGCGAAACGACGCTCGCAACCAAGACGTAACGACGAAACTGAATTTCATTAATATTCCTTAATATATTTGTTACTTAAAATACAAATAAATATCAACTTATATAATTTAACCAAAAACTACCGGGATCTACTTATTTCCATAGGCCGAATCCCGCCAACGTGTGAATACTAACAGCCCACACTAATATCTTTTAAATTGAAGTTTAAGCAACTAATGCTTAAACTGGATCCCGAAGATGCCGATTCTGATGCCGATGAATCTCGCAAAAAATCAAAAATAAATAATGCGGGGCTCATAGATGATTCTATCCCGATCAGGTCAAATCAAATACTAAATGACAAATCCAACTCTGTTACTTTACCAATCGTTACCAACATCAAAATTCAAGCATCAACGACTTTAGCAGCAATAAGCTTATAATACATGTTAATGTTTCTCGAATTTAATAAAAACTGAAATGTGTTATTTAGGATACGCCAGGTTCTGATACACCATTTTCTCGGGCTGCAAAATCTACACTCTCCCCTGCAAAGTTACTTGTGCAGAAGCAAAACCTACAACGCAATAAAAAAAAAACGGCTCAAAATTGTGTCTTCTGATGAAGATGATGATCACAGTGGCGATGACTATGCGTGAGATAAGCTGTTGTAGTCATTTTGGTTAAACCATATTTTAGAAAGGGAACAGAAAATATATAAAATCCTATTGAAGCTTAGACTTAAATTCTAGTGATCTTAATTAGTGCATACAATATATGTATAATTTATTTTCTAATGAAATAGTGTATCATAATAATTAATCACTAATTTAAAGTCAGCGAAATTCTTTGTAGTAGTATCTAAATTCATCTAAATCAGTTATGTTGAAGAAAACAATACAATACAATAAACTACAGTATGTGTATATTTTTTATATCGTATCAATGATTTAAATATTGTTTAGAAGTTATCTAGAAATTATGGTATTCTAGGTTTAGTTGAGGCCACGCTTTAAACTAGTACAAGAATTCGGTACACCGAAGAGCGACACATGCATATTAAATCGATAGAGATATATTATTATCTTGATCAAAGTTGAATACTGTAAAAAGCTGTATAAAAACAACAATGGCTTATTAATATTTTTGTATATCTAAATAAAAAAATTAAACAAATAAGTTTTTGATAATGATTTTTTAATGTATGTATATCTTAAAAGGATAAACACATAAGTTTATGATGGTATGATTTGTCCAATTGTGCCCGAGCCAGTGCTATGATATAAAACATGTATCAACATTCTTGAGATTTGTGTAAACAACTTTTCTGACATTTAATTTTATAATAACATTATAATAACACATGTATATAAATCTATTTTTCCTTTATTTTAAAATAATACAGATATAATAAATATTTATTTATATATGTATGTAGCTAAATAAATGTTGAATAAAATAATATAACAATATATCCAAATGGACAAAGAAAGCCAAGAATTGTATATTTTTATCTAAGCAAAATCATGATTTAATTATTTGTGCTTTTAGTGCTTTAGTGCTTTAGTCGGTAGAACACAATTTGGAGATCTCCTGACCCGAGTTCAATTCGTAGTTACGAGCTGTTTTATGAATTTCAACCAACCTACATTCACACATACACAAACTCACACATACTCAAATTCACACATACACAAAATCACACATACACAAACACAACGCAGGCTGCACACTTTACTTAACGGCTACGTTTGGCCCCCACTATAGAAAATATATTCTTGAATAACTTATTAACTAAAAGTATCAAAAGCCCAAAAATTTCTGAAATGCGTCTGCTTGACCAAAACATAATAAACCAAATTTTGGCGTAGCTCTTATAGAGATATGTTAAAAAAACCGGGCCAAAAATCCGATTTATATCAAAAATAAGAAAACGAGACGGGCTATCGACAATTTGAAATAAACTTGATCTGCATATGGTATACACTAATAGGCCTTTTACAGCGGACTTAACAGAGTCTGTTAAAGTCGCAACTGAAAAACTTGTTTACACCAGCCGCTACCGCAACGGTCAGTGAACAGCTGATTGCTTTTAACGCACCGTGTCGGCTTAACTTAAAATTGTATAAAAAATTCAAATTATGAGTAATATTAAAGTGAAAGATCAAAACGTGGACCTGCTTTCTGCCGTCCGACATCGAGGATGACGAGGCACTTGCTGTTATGATGCATGTTTCTCAGCTGCATCTTAGCACAGCAATGCCAAACACTTTTATAGTGTCGCTGTTGGGTGATGCTGGTAGAGAGGTGTAGCAATATGTGAGTAAATAAAACAGCATACTTAGGTAATCATAATAAAACCTATATTTAAAGGGACACTTTGGGGAGTTCTGTGAATAGATAACTTTTGAATGGACGGTAATGCTTCGAATGCTTTAGTAAGCTGAATATATATATATATATATATATATATATTTACAAGAAGAGATCCTCTTTGTAACTGTTTTGTTTTCCGTTTAGCCGGTTGCGCAGAGAAGCAGCTTGCTTCCATGTTTGGTGACAGCAGATCGTCAACCATGTAGTCATCCTTTTGAGAACTGTATCCGTCTGCAATTTAAATATAAGTTATATTAAATGCAAAATTATAAATATAAAATATTATAAAAAATATATATAAATAAATAAAAAATTATAAAAGATGGAGTAGAGCAGTGGTCCGACGACACTTGCCTGGGGCACTTCAGCTCTGGCTTTTTTGATGGCAGAATGTTGGTCGCGAATTTGGAGAAAGAATTCTCTGTACATTGGCGGGCAGCGCAGTATTCATCTTGGCCAGAAGGCGCAGTCAAAGGAAAGAGAAAGGCTTAAAATTAGAATAATTAAAATAAAATATATAAATAAAGAAACTAATCCGTCTGATTTACTTATTTCACTCTTAAATATGATCCTAAATTGCTTCAAAACGCAAGAACACAAATTCAACGATATATAATGATAGAGGCGAATACAAGAAATGCGTGGTGCAGAAGAAACAACAAAATATGTGATTTACTTATTTCGCGCACCTTATCTTAAAACTCTACTTTTGATAGGTCCCAACTTGTACACTAATCTTAATGCTTTATAATTGAGTATATATGTATGTATATGGAAATAATTAATTTCACTGATTAAAAAGACTTACAATTTATTTATTGTTTTATAATTTAAGATCCAGAAGACTCTAATAAAAACGGAAATCGTTCCGTCGACGTTGCAGATTATGAGCTCAATCTTGAAATATTTAACGTTTTGGATGAACGGAAACAGTACTTGATTAGCAAAATAAAACCATATTCGCTAGTGGGCGAACAAAGTCAAGAACACATAAAGACTTATATAGATTATAATAATGTACAGTTGATAGCACAATAATTATTTTAGTCGTAAAGTAAGTACTCATTTCCTATTAATTCATAATAACTTAAATATTTAACTTTTGCACATTGAGCCATCAATAGCTGTGAGAACGCGAGTAATGAAATGTGTAGCAAATATAGTTGATGTCGATCCCCTGGTTCTAAAGCGAAAAGATATGCAAATGGGTGTTAATCAAAAATGTATCGACACGGCTATATCTGTACGCGAAGCTGCAGTTGATTTAGTTGGTAAATTTGTTCTTAGCAATCAAGAGTTAATAGGTCAATACTACAATATGCTCTCGACACGAATATTGGTAAGCTGACATGGTATTGTAATTTAGCCAACTATATATTATAATATTTATTTTTCAGGACACCGGTGTTTCTGTAAGAAAGCGTGTTATAAAAAATATTGCGCGATATTTGTATTGAATCCCCTGATTTCGAAAAGATTCTCGAAATCTGTGTAAAAATGATACGTCGCATTAATGATGAGGGCATTCAAAAGCTAGTTACGGAAGTATTTATGAAAATGTGGTTTACACCGTGTGTAAAAAATGACAAGGTCTGTTTATCATATATTTTCAAGTAAATTATATTATAAATTATTTGAATTTTTTTTCAGCACGGCATACAGCGCACAATTAATCAAATTATTGATGTGGTCAACACGGCCCATGATACGGGTACAATATGGTTGGAGGGTCTTCTAATGAGCGTACGTTGCAAGTGGTTTCCTCTAGTAATTATATTTCGGAATTTTAATTTAAGCCGTCTTTGTTTAGATTTTTAAACCAAAAGAGAACATAGTAAAACAGGATGGGAGCACCCAAGAAACTGTTAGGAAAAATACAGAACCACCACAAGAGATTATATTAGCATGCCAACAATTAGCAGATGGTCTTGTGAACCGGTTAATTGAATTGGAGGATACTGACAATGGACGTATGTTTGGATGCATAACTACACTTCAGCTGTTAGCGAAAGTACGGCCTCAACTTTTGATTCGGCACGCTATGACAATCGAGCCATATTTGAACATCAAATGCCATTCATCGTCTGCAGCAAAATTTATTTGTGCAGTAGCCGATATTCTCGAAAAGGTTGTAACTCTAGTTAACAATGCCAACGAATCGTTTTTGGCATCTCTTGAGGAACATTTAATGCTATTGGTCGTTTCACGAAATCAAGCTGAAGTTACAAATTGTGTTTCACATTTAAGAGCGCTTGTTAATAAATATTTTTCAATATTTTTCAATATGCGATAATGTATTTGAGTGTTTAATGTTCTTTTGTGGTTGCTCAAATCATGAATTTCGTAAACAAGCACTTATATCACTTGGCTCCTTTTGTGTTATGAACGATGACTATCTGACTCGATCAGAGCTTAAGCAATATTACTGTGATTTACTAAGCTCATCCTCAAATGATGGCGGAATAAAAATAATCTGTATACGAAATATTTAGATTTATTTGACTGAATCGGAAATGTTTATGCAAAATAAAGAGAGATATGACAAACTAAAACATATTAAGCTATTAAAATGTATATATCTATGTAGGGAAAAAACAATCAAAGCATGAAGATTTAAAAGAAACGAATGAAATTTTGTCTGGCATGGCAGGTCGTATCATTCAGCTGTATTTGGAAGAAATTCTTGACTGCTTTCTTAATCGTGATGACTCAGTGCGTCTATGGGCAGTGAAAGTCGTGCAAATAGTATTGCGCCAAGTATTGGCACATCCAGTAAGAATGGTACCTTATTTGATATGTTTGAGCACTAATTTTAAAGTTGAGGTTAGTAAAAAAATTTTTTTGGTAACATTATTTTAAAATTACACTAATCAAATTATAATTTTAATCAGCGCATAGAGCAGATGCATTGCTGAAAGACATTGATAAAACATATTCGGGTTTTGTAAATATGAATGTTCAATTCAACCTTCAACTTTGTTTCAAGCTTCAGGAAATTTGCAAGTAAATAACATGGCGAAAGATGAAATAATTCGGGGTTATGCGTGAGTTATTTAATTTCAGTCAACATATGCAAATTTTTAAAATTACAAAATATAGTCGCTTACAGCAAACGCGGCCCAGATCAAGTAACAACAGCTTTGAATGACTTCTTGTATACGTTACTCCGAACTACAAAATCACAAAGACGTGCTCTGGTTCAAGTAATAACAAAACAATTCGATGATAAGAAAACATTTGTGCAGCAAATGTTATATATTGCCGACAATCTCGCATACTTTCCTTATGTAGTTCAGTATATCTGATACATCAAATTGATTTGCTAATATCGATGGCTGGAACACATCTATTAACCACTTTTAAAGCGTGCATGCTACTTCTTGTACTGAAGGAGCATTTAAAAGAAATGTATGGGCTAACTGATGGTAAAATATCACGCTATTCGCCTTCGGAACAAAAATTATATGAAAAAGCAGTAACGCGTAGAAGCGTTGCAGATTTTAATCCAAGAACAATTGATGTGGTTAAAAAACAACAATCGCAAAATTAATTCAACACAGAAGCTGACTGTTTTTCCAAAGAGCTCATCATTTTTTAAATTATACCTTAAGCAACTAATGCTTAAACTGGATCCCGAAGATGCCGATTCTGATGCCGATGAATCTCGCGAAAAATAAAAAATAAATAATGCGGGGCTCATAGATGATTCTATCCCGATCAGGTCAAATCAAATACTAAATGACAAATCCAACTCTGTTACTTTACCAATCGTTACCAACATCAAAATTCAAGCATCAACGACTTTAGCAGCAATAAGCTTAGAATACATGTTAATGTTTCTCGAATTTAATAAAAACTGAAATGTGTTATATAGGATACGCCAGGTTCTGATACACCATTTTCTCGGGCTGCAAAATCTACACTCTCCCCTGCAAAGTTACTTGTGCGGAAGCAAAACCTACAACGCAATAAAAAAAACGGCGCAAAATTGTGTCTACTGATGAAGATGATGATCACAGTGGCGATGACTATGCGTGTAGTCATCTTGGTTAAACCATATTTTAGAAAGGGAACAAAAAATATATAAACTGTTGAAGCTTAGACTTAAATTCTAGTGATCTTAATTAGTGCATAGAATATATGTATAATTTATTATAACCTGTATAAAAACAACAATGGTTTATTAATATTTTTGTATATCTAAATAAAAAAATTAAACAAATAAGTTTTTGATAATGATTTTTTTAATGTATGTATATCTTAAAAGGATAAACACATAAGTTTTTGATGGTATGATTTGTCCAATTGTGCCCGAGCATTATCAGTGCTATGATATAAAACATGTATCAACATTCTTGAGATTTGTGTAAACAACTTTTCTGACATTTAATTTTATAATAAAATAAGAAATCATCTTCAAGGCTATACAAATGAATTTATCATACTTTAAATCGACAGCGTACATATTAAATTAAAAACCGGTACTAACGGAAGCTATGTAAACGGCTAAGCTTTTTTATTTTGGATTAAATTAAGCCATATCGAATAATTTACATTATTTTATTTCATAGCTGAAGAATTTTAAGCTCTAATTTTATTTAACGTAACACATATACAAGTTAACTGATAAGTTAATATAATAGTTGTTGTTGGATTGCCCTAAGCAATCCAAGCGTTTATATTTGTTCGTTGGGTTGCCTTAAGCAATCACAGCGCTAAGCGTCTGCATCAGCGCTCTATAGCTGCAATGGTCAGTGGCGGTAATCGGACACTTTTGTTATTGTCGCAAGAGTCTTCCGCTTATTGCCTATGATTATGCTGAGTCGGCTTGCGACCATGACATTGTGGCGTGATGCACGTGTCAGACTTGGCTTTAGAGTTAGGCATTTTTTTATTTGCATTTTAGTTTTATATGAAAACATAAGTCGCGAGAATAAATATACTGCTCCGACACTTGTCGATAAAATCTTATCTTTTATAATTGTCTGAGCCCAAGGCCAGCAATAGAAGTCAGTCAACTTCACAACCTAATCAACAGCAACATCTCCGGATCAAGGAGCGATAGCAATATCCCTGGATCAAGGAGAACAACGCGGGATTCACGCATAACATCGAATAACAACGCGGGACACTGCAATTATTAATAATTGGCGCCCAACATATTAGAACCCACAATAAAACATGTAAGTTCAGCTAAAGGCTTCAACTCAGTGTAAAAATAAAGTAACAAAATAAAGATAAAAAAAATAAGAAGAAAAATTTCCTCTGCAATTACATTCTACGTTTTATGCCAACGCCGTGCAAAAATAAAAAATATTATTTTGCATTTACATTTTACGCGTTACCGATTTACAACAATCGGAAAAATAACAAACTGTGCAAGTGAAAGGTATCACCTCGATCATACAATTGATGAGTTGGTCAGGAACCTATAGAGAAGTGAAAGTAGAATACGACAATGAAGATAGCTGGTGTTCAGAACCTGAAAATAATAGCGGACAACAGTGCCTACTTGAGTCAACCATGAACGCAGAGCAGATTCAGGCGATAGTGCAAGCTGCTGTTAGCCAAGCATTGGTGCAGCAACAGTTGAGTTTTCATGCGCAGCTTAAAGCGGTCCAAGATCAAGTCACCAGTTTGCGCGTAGATGCCCCTCAGGTAGAGGTTTTTGAGAGAATTTCTGCCGACCCAACAATTAAGTGTGAAATTCCTATAGACTGCGTTAAATATATCCCAGACTTTGACGGGACTCAGGATGACTACGTGGCATGGCGGCAGTCAGCCACTGACGCATACGAACTGTTCAGGCCATACAATGGAAGCACCTCACACTGTCAAGTTGTGACTATAATTAGAAACAAAATCAGAGGTTCCGCTAGGGCATTGCTGGTGTCACACAACACCGTACTTAATTTCGATGCAATAATAGCAAGACTAGATTGCACATACTCAGATAGGACATCATTACGCACCCTGCGCCAAGGGCTAGGATGGTCAGACAAGGTGACTTAGCGCCAATGGAATATTACGATACAGTCGAGCGAAAGTTAACCCTTGTTACTAACAAAATCATCATGTCTCACGACCAAGAAGGCGCTGACTTATTAAACAGAGAGGTTGGAGCGGATGCGTTGCATGCATTCATCTCAGGTCTAAAAAAATCCTTAAGGCAATCGTTTTCCCAGCTCAACCCAAGGACTTGCCTTCTGCTTTGGCACTTGCCAGAGAAGCGGAAGTTAGCATTGAGCGAAGCTTATTTTCATCTTCATATGCCAAAGCCCTTGAAGAAAAAGCCCAGGCTACAGAAGCCGGCAGGGCTCGCACCCAGTACAAGCAGGGTAAAAGCAATAAGGATGAGCGTCAGGAGAAAAATCCACATTTTGTCAAGCGTAATCATAACAACGCTAATAGTAACCAAAACAAGAAAGACCAACCACATCAAGCGCCCGAGCCGATGGATATAGATTCATCCTCAAAATTTAGGCAGCCCATAGATTTTGGTAAGCAGCAGGCTAGCAACGCGGCTGCTATGAAAAAACAGAACTCGTCAGAACGGGTGTCTAGCCAAAGGCGCCAGAGGTTGAACAAAGTTGTCCAGAGGGCCCCTGTTGATACCGAGGAAGGCCGTAAAAACGTAGCGGAGCCGGAAGTCAATGACATAGATGAGGATAACGAATCCGTATTTGACGTTGACTCATTAAATTTTTAGAGAACGCTCCCGGCTACCCGTCACCCGTTGGCTGGGAGAACGCTAAAAATTTTAATAGACACCGGCGCGGCAAAAAATTATGTGAAGCCCGTAAAGGAGCTAAAGAACATAATGCCAGTCGCCAAGCCTTTCACTGTGAGTTCCATACATGGCTCCAGTAAAATCGAAAACAAATGTCTTATGTCGGTTTTCCGACAAGTGTCCCCGTTTTTGATACTAGACACACTTGGCACATTTGATGCTATAATTGGCTTCGATCTGTTAACACAGTTAACGCAGGAGTAACAATAAATTTGAATAACGGCACCCTTGAATACAAGAATACAGCGGAAAAGCTACAGTTTTACAACTGTGATAGTGTGAACTTTACTCACGTAGACGATATTGTGGTACCAAATTCCGTCAAGAAGGAATTTAAAAAGATGATTTTAAAGAGATTAAAGGTGTTTTCGACCTCTTGCGAGGTTTTACCCTATAATACTTCTGTCGTCGCCACAATTCGAACAGAAAGCAATGAACCGGTTTATTCAAAAATGTATCCACACCCTATGGAAGTAGCTGATTTCGTAAACAACGAAATCAAACAGTTATTAAAAGATGGCATAATAAGACCATCGAGATCCCCATACAACAGCCCAACATGGGTAACATCCTGGCGTCAGAAGATGTCATTCTTATGTACCCGGACTTTAAACAACCCTTTGACTTGACCACCGACGCCTCTGCTAATGGCATCGGGGCTGTATTATCCCAGGGAGGTCGCCCCATTACAATGATCTCGCGAACCTTAAAGCAATTCGGGCAAAATTACGCTACTAACGAAAGAGAGTTACTAGCCATTGTGTGGGCTCTAGGTAAGCTGCAGAATTTCCTGTATGGTACCAAAGATATAAAAATTTTCACTGACCTTTAACTTTTGCAGTTTCTGAAAAGAACACTAGCGCAAAAATAAAAAGGTGGAAGGCTTACATTGACGAACATGTTGCGAAAATGTTCTACAAGCCAGGTAAGGAAAATTTTGTAGCGGATGCCTTATCACGGCAAAATGTAAACGCTCTACAAGACGAACCTCCTTCCGACGTCGCGATCATACACAGCGAGCTGTCATTGACCTACACGGTCGAAACAACCGAAAAGCCTACAAACTGCTTTCGGAATCAAATAGTTTTAGAAGAGGCTTGTTTCCCACTAAAACGGAACCTCATACTTATTGGCAACAAAACTCGCCATTTAATCAATTTCACGGACAAAAGCACTATTTTTGAGACACTTAAAGAAGTGATCAACCCAACCGTGGTAAACGCAATACATTGCGATTTGCCAACACTTTTTTGGCATTGTAAGAACTTAGTGTGCGACGTCATAGACAAGAATGAGCAAAGGGAAATAATAACAGCCGAGCATAACCGTGCGCATCGTGCGGCCCAAGACCAATTCCCTCTTACCCTGGGGAAATGCTGCATATTGATATATTCAATACGGACAAAAAACAGTTTTTAACTTGCTTCGACAAGTTCTCTAAATTCACAGTTGTCCAGCCGTTAGTCTCTCGCACAATAATTGTCGTCAGAGCTCCAATATTGCAGTTAGTCAATTTATTCCCAAGCATAAAAACTATTTATTGCGACAACGAGGCAGCTTTCAAATCGGAAACGATAACATCGCTCCTCAAAAACAGTTATGACATTAACATCGTAAATGCTCCTCCTCTCCATAGTGTGTCAAACGGTCAGGTAGAACGTTTCCATAGCACCCTAGCCGAAATAGCAAGGTGCCTAAAAAGCGATAAGAAAATCGATGACACAACTGAATTAATAATGAGGGCAGCAGTAGAGTATAACAAAACTCTGCACTCAGTCACAGACTTAAAACCAATTGAAGTCATTCATGCAGCATCTGAAAACTTCCGACATGCTATAAAAGCAAAAATAACAAAAGCTCAGAAAACTAATGTCGAGAGATGCAACCCGAATAGACAAAACAGGGTATTTGACGTAGGTGAAAAAGTGTTCGTAAAGAACAACAAAAGACTGGGCAACAAAATAGGTCTGTTCTTGTTAAGGGGAGGGTAGTCCACAAGGACAACCTCAAATAAAAGTTTACTACTTACGCACCAAATAATTAAGTTAGCGATAGAAACAAAAGGCACAATTTTTATTTTCTTCTCATTCTCCTATACATTGCAGGGTAATCCTGCGACAGTGACAGTAATGTCACAATACTACTTATACTAGTGACAATAGTGAACGGTCGAATCACCGACTATTCGCACTCTAATTACATTCCTGTAATTGATGGCGATGCATTGGTATGGGAACAGAGGGACTACTTGAGGCACTCGAGCAATTTGTCTGATTTCACAGCAATTGCAGACGAGACAGAAAGGTTAAGTAAACTATTCCCGCAGTCGCATATGCGAAAATTATTAGATGTCGATACAGATCACGTTAGAAGTCTTATGTCCGTTCTTCAAATCCATCACAGAATAGCCAGAAGTTTAGACTTCCTGGGCACAGCGCTTAAGGTAGTAGCAGGCACTCCAGACGCCTCAGATTTGGAAAATATCAAAATTTCCGAATTTCAATTAATTGAATCAAACAATAGACAGGTGGTTATAAACTCAGAAATTAACAAAACAGATTAATCAACTTACAGATACCATCAATCAAATAATTAAAGCAAAACAAAAATGATTTTGTACCCAAAAATAAAGTTTATTTGTAAGAAGATCACCGTGTTCCCCGTATCACACCAACACACCATATTGCAACTACAAGATGACATCGTAGCCGAGTGTAAGGATGACGTCCTAGCAGTCACGGAATGCACCACAACAACCTATTCCACGTTCTGCAAACTGGCAACACATGATACCTGCGCACGGGGCTTGCACGCCGGAAGCACTGCTCTTTGCCACACGCAGCCCAGCCATTTAGAGCTAATCACGTACGTAGACGACGCAAGCCCGGCAAGAATCAGCGTTGACGATGGCTCTGAAATATCAACGAACGGCACACTTCGTCACTTTCGAGCGCCTAGCAGTCATCAATAGCACTAAGTACGTGAACCAGCGTGAAGTCTTGAGCAAAACTCCAGGCATAGCGGTATCACCACTTCTAAACATCATCAGCCACGACGCAGTCCTGAGCATGCCACTACTCCATAGACTAAACAGCCATAACATCAAAAGCATCCAGAAGTTTAAGGATGAGTTCGAGTCAGACGGGAAGATCAAAGTTTGGTTCACAGCTGGAGTTAGTCTTGGCATCATATTTTCACTTTCGCTACTACTTTGCCAAGTGCTAAGAAGAAGACGAGATTCGATGGAAATACAGACGGCCATCAATAAACTCAATATGACCGGGGACAGTCATGATCCTGAGGGAGGGGGGGGTAGTTAACTGATAAGTTAATATAATAGTTGATGTTGGATTGCCCTAAGCAATCCAAGCGTTTATAATTGTTCGTTGGGTTGCCTTAAGCAATCACAGCGCTAAGCGTCTGCATCAGCGCTGTATAGCTGCAATGGTCAGCGGCGGTAATCGGACACTTTTGTTATTGTCGCAAGAGTCTTCCGCTTATTGCCTATGTCGGCTTGCCGACCATTACATTGTGGCGTGATGCACGTGCCAGACTTGGCTTTAGAGTTAGGCATTTTTTGATTTGCATTTTAGTTTTATATGAAAACATAAGTCGCGAGAATAAATATACTGCTCCGACACTTGTCGATAAAATCTTATCTTTTATTATTGTCTGAGCCCAAGGCCAGCAATAGAAGTCAGTGAACTTCACAACCTAATCAACAGCAACATCTCCGGATCAAGGAGCGATAGCAATATCCCTGGATCAAGGAGAACAATGCGGGATTCACGCATAACATCGAATAACAACGCGGGACACTGCATTTATTAATATTTTACATACATATATTTTTCCTTTATTTTACAATAATACAGATATAATAAATATTTATTTATATATGTATGTAGCTAAATAAATGTTGAATAAAATAATATAACAATATATCCAAATGGACAAAGAAAGCCAAGAATTGTATATTTTTATCCAAGCAAAATCATAATTAAGTAAGTTAGTGCTTTAGTCGGTAGAACACGATTAGGAGATCCCCTGAACCGAGTTCGGTTCGTAGTTACGAGCTGTTGCATGAATATTAACCAACCTATATTCACACACACAAACACAACTCACGCTGCGCTCTTAACTTAACGGCTTATTAACTAAAAGTATCAAAAATCCAAAAATTTCTGAAATGCGTCTGCTTGAGCAGAACATAATAAACCAAATTTGGCGTAGCTCTTATAGAGATATGCTAAAAAAACCGGGCCAAAAATACGATTTATATCGATAATAAGAAAACGAGACGAGCTATCGACAATTTGAAATAAACTTGATCTGCATATGGTATACACTTATAGGATTTTGACACTGGACTTAACAGAGTCTGTTAAAGTCGCAACTGAAAAACTTGTTTACACCAGCCGCTACCGCAACGGTCAGTGAACAGCTGATTGCTACTAAGGCACCGTGTCGGCTTAAATTAAAATTGTATAACAAATTTAAATCATCAGTAATATTAAAGTGAAAGATCAAAACTTGGACCTGCTTTCTGCTTATATATATATATACATATACAAGAGATCCTCTTTATAACTGTTTTGTTTTCCGTTTAGCCGGTTGCGCAGAGAAGCAGCTTGCTTCCATGTTTGGTGACAGCAGATCGTCAGCCATGTCGTCATCCATATGCGAACTGTATCCGTCTGCAATTTAAATATAAGTTATATTAAATGCAAAATTATAAATATAAAATATTATAATAAATATATATAAATAAATAAAAAATTATAAAAGATGGAGTAGAGCAGTGGTACGATGACACTTGCCTGGGGCACTTCAGCTCTGGCTTTTTTGATTGCAGAATGTTGGTTACGAATTTGGAGAAAGAATTCTCTGTACATTGGCGGGCAGCGCAGTATTCATCTTGGCCAGAAGACGCAGTCTACGGAAAAAGAAAGTCTTAAAATTAGAACAATTAAAATAAAATATATAAATAAAGAAACTAATCCGTCTAATATACATATTTCACTCTAAAATATGATTCTAAATTGCTTCTAAATCGCAAGAACATAAATTCAACGATATATAATGATGGTGCAGAAGAAACAACCAAATATGTGATTTACTTATTTCACGCACCTTATCTTAAAACTCTACTTTTAATAGCTCCCAACTTGTACACTAATCTTAATGCTTTATAATTGAGTATATATGGAAATAATTAATTTAACTGACTAAAAATACTTACAATTTATTTATTGTTTTATAATTTAAGGTGATTATTCCGACTCATCCAAAAGACTCTAATAAAAACGGAAATCGTTCCGTCGACGTTGCAGATTATGAGCTCAATCTTGAAATATTTAACGTTTTGGATGAACGGAAACAGTACTTGATTATCAAAATAAAACCATATTCGCCGGTGGGCGAACAAAGTCATCAACACATAGAGACTTTTATAGAATTTAATAATGCACAGTTGGTAGCACAATAATTATTTTAGTCGTAAAGTATTTTTTTTTTGATTACAAACGCGACCCTGGTGTTGAAGCTTATCGAGGGGAGCAGCCCTGTTCATCGCATCTCGATTAGCATGAGTTGACAGGGCCAAATTCAGAGTGACCAGAGAGACAGCCGGTGGGGACTGCCGAGGAGATGACAGGCAGAAAAAAGAAAGAGGCGACAACACGTTTTCCTGGCGGGACTGCGACAAAGGGAAATTGTGAAGTGTGGCCATAAGAAAAAAAATTCGAATGCGTCGTTATGCACAGACGCACAGACCCCATATAACGAGTACTAACGATATTAAAATTCGGCGAAGGTGTGCAAGTGAAAATGTCCGAATGTGTTGTAATTTGGTATTTGTTTCCAACAGGTGGCCAACAACTGGTCACGCCGCAAATTAAATTTTGAGGCCGTATTCCCCACACTGCTGAGGTCCAATAGTTTTTTTGGAAGCGTTCATCTACATACGCCTACACCCGGCCTGCATTTCAGAGAACCAACTTCATCTCATCTCTCTGCGTCTTACACAACCGACAAACTGAGTGAGAGCGTTCCAGTAAACGCCGACGCCGCAACAGTCTGCTGCGGTCCCTGTCGCTATAGAAGCTGAGTGTCAGCCGCTCATATCGCGGTATTCTCGGTCAGATAAATACATAAATATATCCTAGTGGCCTAATTTCGCCACCTCATATTGCTTAACTAGCCCAAGAGCCCGGGCACACCCAAAGAGTTATTTTTTACGACCAATTGGGCCGAACGAGCAACGCTCATAAGTCCAAATAATTGTTGCATGTTTGTTAATTTAGCTATTAAGGAAATTGTCTATTTATTTATTCATTTATTCAATTATTCTCCTATTTTTTTAATTACTTATTGCCTATTTATTCCCTTATTTATCGCGTATTTATTTATATATTTATTGATCTATTTATGAATTTATTTATTCATATATATTCATATCATTTACATTGTTAAATCGGGCATTCGGATTTTTGCCAAATGTGCCTACATTGGCTTATATGCATTATAAAATTCTGGCCACCGGTGCGAGGCAGAAGTATCTGTCATATATTAACCGACCCCTGCTCGATTCTTAAATCCATACAATTTAATTTTAAACGCCCGCCACACAATTGGTGGCCGATAACACTGGGCCTGCCAACTCATCCGATCATTTGTGTGTATGTAAGTACGTTCGTATGTAGTGTTGTTTAGGTCGAATTGTTTTGGAATTTTGTACCGTCTAGGGGCAGGGTTGAGGTTACCCATCTCTGGGAATACTGAGCCAGCTGAGGTTGCCCCCCCAAAACCACAAGACGTGTTACAAATATAACGCCCAATCTTTTGAAAACATCAGGATCACTGGAGCCGTGTTCTTGTAAACGGGTTCCTGTGAACAGCAAGTCACGCGTGATGAATTACAAAAAAAATATGTATAAATAAACCGAAACGGTGGTGGCTCGCAGAGCAGATGGCTACTCTCCGGGCCACCGGAAGCCGCGGCTTACAAAAAGTCGTTATTTTCATTGTAATTGTGCGGTGGAGGATGAGCTTGGGAGTACCCTGAAGAATTTGTGGTTTTTTTTTTGGTTTTTTTTGCGATTTCTGTTTTTTGTCATTGGCCTCAGGTGACTTGTCTGGTTGATATGGCATAAGACAATTGCACCGAGGGTAGTTTTGGATCGCGTCTAGATTGTCGATATGCCGGTACGTCTCTCACGCTTTTGGAAGGCAGTGTAGTTTGCTACTGGTTACGAGAGTGAAAGCGACAACTATGACGACAATAAAGCTTAAATCTGGATAGGGATACATACACGGATAGGTGTCTGTCTTTTGTTAGGTAGCACGTGTGTTTCTCCTAATTTGGGTGTCGACGGAGGTATTCTGTTGCGATAGGGTGACCCATGGTACAATTATTAAGTAGCCATGCGCAGCATCCTACCGATAGGTATCGAGACAAATTAGATACGAAACGTACAAATTGGAGAAATGCCAAATGGGACCGTCAGCACAGCTGACGATCGGATCAGTTGGTCTCATTTAAATGTATTGTTGTTTTTTGTTTGACCGGAACGGATTGGTAAAAGATGTAGGTTGGAACGACGGTCGATTCCGGCAGATGGTGATTCTCCCTTACATTGTATGATTCTTGTGAATTAATGTCTTGGTATTGTGTTTAGTTATTTGTTATCTATTTATGCATTTAAGTAGGAAAATAGTTTTTTGTTAGCCGAGTTCAAATATAGTTAGTATTATGACCGAAGGGGAAAATACGGGGTCTGTAGCCAGCCATTCCTATCCGCTGCGCTCAGGGACAGGGAATGTTGCGCAAGAAGACTCTTGGGGAGAGGATGCAGTCACAGCCACAAGGGGCGTGGGATTGACGAAAACTCCAGCTAGGCCACCGGCGCCACCCTCAGTCGAGTTGAATCCACAACTCATAGGCTATTATTTGTCGCCAGAAGACCGAAATGTTCCAGCAAGAGCCGCAAGCCGCTATAGACTCGGAAATAGCGCCAGCCATTAATGTCGCTCTTTTCCAGGCCCATGAGACCTATAGACAGTCCATGGAATCAGGCATAGCGCGGGCATTTAGGGAAGAGATCAGGTTTGGGTTCCAAGAGATGATGAAGGCTATCAATGATATGCCCAGACCCACTCCACCGCCGGGGAGTCACAGCCAGTTTACTTCTGAGACCGTCAGGGAAAATATAGGCCCAAGTCAGCCATCAGGCACGGCGCATCAGGGCGCTGTCCCGAAAGGACAACCTAGAGCTACACCAGTTCCCAGGCCACCGCCGAAGCCAGAGAGGTCGAATACCTCAAATGGACTGAGTGGAGGACAAGGGTGGGATTGGCGTAATCCGGATCCGGACAGTAGACTACGGGAAAATAGGAGAGCTGGAGAGTTTAGGCAGGCGACAACTGGTGGGGAAGATCGCAGCTTACGGAAGCCACAGGCGACCAACTCCCAGACCACCCTCAGGTCCGCCTTGGGTCAAAGTAGACAAATGGGAAGTGTCCTTTGACGGGTCGAACGACCAGGGATCCGTTGTAGACTTTGTCTTCAATTGGGATACCTTCAGAGGCAATTCCAATGTCCTTGGGACGAGGTCCTGAGAAACTTTCACGTGCTGGTAACTGGGCGGGCCAGAGAGTGATACTGGCTACATGTGAGGCAGCGGCCGGTGATTAATTGGGACGATCTCCGTAGGGCTTTATTAGGAAGGTTTAGAGGCTGGGATGACGTGGATCGGATGCAGGAGCTAAGGAAGCGACAACAACTCCTTGGAGAGTCTGTGAATGCCTTCATCCAGGCGATGACGGCAATGGCATCCACTCCCCGAGTCGAGGCTGATAAAGCTTATAAAGAAAGGCTTGAGAGACTCCATAGGGCGCTACGTCTACTCCATGGACGTGTACTCGGTAGATAATTTGCGGGAAGAGTGAAACGAGATCGAGGCGAGTTTGGGTCAGCGTAGTGCTCGTCCAGCATATGGCACGAATCCAAGATTTGCGGGGCAGGGCAAGCCGAATGTTAGCTCGCTCGAAGATTATTTAGGGACGAGCCGCAGATCGAGGAGATAAAAATGAAGTCGGCAAGCCTGAGACCAGGGTGCTAGAACTGCGGCCAGCATTGTCACGATTGGAGGGATTGTCTAAACGATCAGCGTAGGATATTTTGTTATCGCTGTGGAAAGCCGGACACCTTCGCACCGAAATGTCCAGAGTGCGCGGGAAACGGCAGAGTGGACGTAGCCAGAGTAGGTGATGCGCGTTCACGAATGGGTCCATCGAAGTCAGTGATAGTCCGTGGAGTACCGCACTACAATTGTGCGAAGGCTGGATAAAAATCGTTTCTGCTTAGATGCGCGCAAGCTCAATGCTGTTACCGTCAAAGACGCCTATCCACTTAAATGCATCGAGGGTATACTTTCGCGGATCGATCAGACTTTTTATATTTCCAGCGTTGACCTCAACTTCGCATTCTGGCAGATTGATTGGAGGAAGGCAGCAAAGCCTACACGGCCTTCACTGTGCCAGGGTGCCCACTCTATCAATTTGTCATGATGCCCTTCGGACTTTGTAATGCCGGTCAGCGACTATGCCGCCTGATGGACAAGGTAATCCCTTGTCCACGCTTAAAATACTTATGGCTGGTGGCACAAAGTCTGCGTGAGGCGAACTTGACGATCAGGCTAAAAAAATCCAAGTTCTGATTTAAGAGTCTTAAGTATCTCATGAAGGGACTTTACGAACCGACCCTGACCGCGTAGCAGCCATCCGGCGAATCCCGGAACCTCGATCCGTCAGAGAAATGCGCAGTTTTCTGGAAACCGCGGAATGGTACCGCCGGTTCATCAGAAACTTTGCGGAAAGGGAAATTTCATTTGAGCCATGAAGCAGCGAAAGCCGTGCGTGAATTGAAAGAGGCGCTTACATCCGCTCCTGCATTGTTTCACGCTGACTTCTCGCGTAGGTTTTATGTGCAGTGCGATGCATCTCATTTCGGAGTTGGGGCGGTACTGTTCCAAATCGATGCCGAGGGCAATGAAAGGCCAATAGCGTTCTTCTCCGCCAAGATGGATAAACACCAGGTGAATTACTCGGTGACGGAGAAAGAATGTCTTGCCGCGGTATTGACTGTCCAAAAGTTCAGGCCGTACATCGAAATGATGCCAATCACGGTAATCATGGATCACTCATGTCATTGCGAGATTTGGACGGTCGCTTAGCTAGGTGGTCTCTACGCCTGCAGCAGTTCGACTTCCAGATCGCTGACACTTTGTCTCGCAGTGTCGCCGAGTAGTCGCTGGATTTAGAGCAGTTGCTGGGGATACAGACAGTAACGTTTGAGTCGGATGAGTAACGAGAGATTTTGGAAGAGGTGCGCAAGAATCAGGATCGATTACCAGATTTACAAGTACTGGATGGACTTTTGTACAAACGGACTGGGTTCGAAAAGCTGGAGGATGAAGTTGAGGGTACACTATGGAAGCTGTGGGTGCCAGAGTCGCTAAGTTCGACGCTGATAGAGCAGGCTCATTTAGACGCGAAGGCATCTTAGGAGGCGTGGCAAAAACGCTCTATTTGTTGAGAAGGCAATTTTACTGGCCCAACATGGCAGCTCATGTGCGAGAATATGTAGGCAGATGCGAGGTATGCAAGGAGACGAATGCGCCGAACCACCGGATGCAAGTTTCCATAGGGCATGAGGTGAAGACGGAACGGCACTTCCAGAAAATATATATTGATTTTCTGGGAAAGTATCCGCTATGGTCATTCTCCCTTACATTGTATGATTCTTGTGAATTAATGTCTTGGTATTGTGTTTAGTTAATTGTTATCTATTTATGCATTTAAGTAGGAAAATAGTTTTTTGTTAGCCGAGTTCAAATATAGTTAGTATTATGACCGAAGGGGAAAATACGGGGTCTGTAGCCAGCCATTCCTATCCGCTGCGCTCAGGGACAGGGAATGTTGCGCAAGAAGACTCTTGGGGAGAGGATGCAGTCACAGCCAGAAGGGGCGTGGGATTGACGAAAACTCCAGCTAGGCCACCGGCGCCACCCCTAGGCGAGTTGAATCCACAACTCATAGGCTATCATTTGTCGCCAGAAGACCGAAATTTTCCAACAAGAGCCGCAAGCCGCTATAGACTCGGAAATAGCGTCAGCCATTAATGTCGCTCTTTTCCAGGCCCATGAGACCTATAGACAGTCCATGGAATCAGGCATAGCGCAGGCATTTAGGGAGGAGATCAGGTTGGGGTTCCAAGAGATGATGAAGGCTATCAATGATATGGCCAGACCCACTCCACCGCCGGGGAGTCACAGCCAGTTTACTTCTGAGACCGTCAGGGAAAATATAGGCCCAAGTCAGCCATCAGGCACGGCGCATCAGGGCGCTGTCCCGAAAGGACAACCTAGAGCTACACCAGTTCCCAGGCCACCGCCGAAGCCAGAGAGGTCGAATACCTCAAATGGACTGAGTGGAGGACAAGGATGGGATTGGCGTAATCCGGGTCCGGACAGTAGACTACGGGAAAATAGGAGAGCTGGAGTGTTTAGGCAGGCGACAACTGGTGGGGAAGATCGCAGGGACGGAAGCCACAGGCGACCAACTCCCAGACCACCCTCAGGTCTGCCTTGGGTCAAAGTAGACAAATGGGAAGTGTCCTTTGACGGGTCGAACGACCAGGGATCCGTTGTAGACTTTGTCTTCAATTGGGGTACCTTCAGAGGCAATTCCAATGTCCTTGGGACGAGGTCCTGAGAAACTTTCACGTGCTGGTAACTGGGTGGGCCAGAGAGTGGTACTGGCTACATGTGAGGCAGCGGCCGGTGATTAATTGGGACGATCTCCGTAGGGCTTTATTAGGAAGGTTTAGAGGCTGGGATGACGTGGATCGGATGCAGGAGCTAAGGAAGCGACAACAACTCCTTGGAGAGTCTGTGAATGCCTTCATCCAGGCGATGACGGCAATGGCATCCACTCCCCGAGTCGAGGCTGATAAAGCTTATAAAGAAAGGCTTGAGAGACTCCATATGGCGCTACGTCTACTCCATGGACGTGTACTCGGTAGATAATTTGCGGGAAGAGTGCAACGAGATCGAGGCGAGTTTGGGTCAGCGTAGTGCTCGTCCAGCATATGGCACGAATCCAAGATTTGCGGGGCAGGGCAAGCCGAATGTTAGCTCGCTCGAAGATTATTTAGGGACGAGCCGCAGATCGAGGAGATAAAAATGAAGTCGGCAAGCCTGAGACCAGGGTGCTAGAACTGCGGCCAGCATTGTCACGATTGGAGGGATTGTCTAAACGATCAGCGTAGGATATTTTGTTATCGCTGTGGAAAGCCGGACACCTTCGCACCGAAATGTCCAGAGTGCGCGGGAAACGGCAGAGTGGACGTAGCCAGAGTAGGTGATGCGCGTTCACGAATGGGTCCATCGAAGTCAGTGATAGTCCGTGGAGTACCGCACTACAATTGTGCGAAGGCTGGATAAAAATCGTTTCTGCTTAGATGCGCGCAAGCTCAATGCTGTTACCGTCAAAGACGCCTATCCACTTAAATGCATCGAGGGTATACTTTCGCGGATCGATCAGACTTTTTATATTTCCAGCGTTGACCTCAACTTCGCATTCTGGCAGATTGATTGGAGGAAGGCAGCAAAGCCTACACGGCCTTCACTGTGCCAGGGTGCCCACTCTATCAATTTGTCATGATGCCCTTCGGACTTTGTAATGCCGGTCAGCGACTATGCCGCCTGATGGACAAGGTAATCCCTTGTCCACGCTTAAAATACTTATGGCTGGTGGCACAAAGTCTGCGTGAGGCGAACTTGACGATCAGGCTAAAAAAATCCAAGTTCTGATTTAAGAGTCTTAAGTATCTCATGAAGGGACTTTACGAACCGACCCTGACCGCGTAGCAGCCATCCGGCGAATCCCGGAACCTCGATCCGTCAGAGAAATGCGCAGTTTTCTGGAAACCGCGGAATGGTACCGCCGGTTCATCAGAAACTTTGCGGAAAGGGAAATTTCATTTGAGCCATGAAGCAGCGAAAGCCGTGCGTGAATTGAAAGAGGCGCTTACATCCGCTCCTGCATTGGTTCACGCTGACTTCTCGCGTAGGTTTTATGTGCAGTGCGATGCATCTCATTTCGGAGTTGGGGCGGTACTGTTCCAAATCGATGCCGAGGGCAATGAAAGGCCAATAGCGTTCTTCTCCGCCAAGATGGATAAACACCAGGTGAATTACTCGGTGACGGAGAAAGAATGTCTTGCCGCGGTATTGACTGTCCAAAAGTTCAGGCCGTACATCGAAATGATGCCAATCACGGTAATCATGGATCACTCATGTCATTGCGAGATTTGGACGGTCGCTTAGCTAGGTGGTCTCTACGCCTGCAGCAGTTCGACTTCCAGATCGCTGACACTTTGTCTCGCAGTGTCGCCGAGTAGTCGCTGGATTTAGAGCAGTTGCTGGGGATACAGACAGTAACGTTTGAGTCGGATGAGTAACGAGAGATTTTGGAAGAGGTGCGCAAGAATCAGGATCGATTACCAGATTTACAAGTACTGGATGGACTTTTGTACAAACGGACTGGGTTCGAAAAGCTGGAGGATGAAGTTGAGGGTACACTATGGAAGCTGTGGGTGCCAGAGTCGCTAAGTTCGACGCTGATAGAGCAGGCTCACTTAGACGCGAAGGCATCTTAGAGGCGTGGCAAAAACGCTCTATTTGTTGAGAAGGCAATTTTACTGGCCCAACATGGCAGCTCATGTGCGAGAATATGTAGGCAGATGCGAGGTATGCAAGGAGACGAATGCGCCGAACCACCGGATGCAAGTTTCCATAGGGCATGAGGTGAAGACGGAACGGCACTTCCAGAAAATATATATTGATTTTCTGGGAAAGTATCCGCTATGGTCATTCTCCCTTACATTGTATGATTCTTGTGAATTAATGTCTTGGTATTGTGTTTAGTTAATTGTTATCTATTTATGCATTTAAGTAGGAAAATAGTTTTTTGTTAGCCGAGTTCAAATATAGTTAGTATTATGACCGAAGGGGAAAATACGGGGTCTGTAGCCAGCCATTCCTATCCGCTGCGCTCAGGGACAGGGAATGTTGCGCAAGAAGACTCTTGGGGAGAGGATGCAGTCACAGCCAGAAGGGGCGTGGGATTGACGAAAACTCCAGCTAGGCCACCGGCGCCACCCCCAGGCGAGTTGAATCCACAACTCATAGGCTATCATTTGTCGCCAGAAGACCGAAATTTTCCAACAAGAGCCGCAAGCCGCTATAGACTCGGAAATAGCGTCAGCCATTAATGTCGCTCTTTTCCAGGCCCATGAGACCTATAGACAGTCCATGGAATCAGGCATAGCGCAGGCATTTAGGGAGGAGATCAGGTTGGGGTTCCAAGAGATGATGAAGGCTATCAATGATATGGCCAGACCCACTCCACCGCCGGGGAGTCACAGCCAGTTTACTTCTGAGACCGTCAGGGAAAATATAGGCCCAAGTCAGCCATCAGGCACGGCGCATCAGGGCGCTGTCCCGAAAGGACAACCTAGAGCTACACCAGTTCCCAGGCCACCGCCGAAGCCAGAGAGGTCGAATACCTCAAATGGACTGAGTGGAGGACAAGGATGGGATTGGCGTAATCCGGGTCCGGACAGTAGACTACGGGAAAATAGGAGAGCTGGAGTGTTTAGGCAGGCGACAACTGGTGGGGAAGATCGCAGGGACGGAAGCCACAGGCGACCAACTCCCAGACCACCCTCAGGGGTGGGATCCGACCAGGGATCCGTTGTAGACTTTGTCTTCAATTGGGGTACCTTCAGAGGCAATTCCAATGTCCTTGGGACGAGGTCCTGAGAAACTTTCACGTGCTGGTAACTGGGTTGGCCAGAGAGTGGTACTGGCTACATGTGAGGCAGCGGCCGGTGATTAATTGGGACGATCTCCGTAGGGCTTTATTAGGAAGGTTTAGAGGCTGGGATGACGTGGATCGGATGCAGGAGCTAAGGACGCGACAACAACTCCTTGGAGAGTCTGTGAATGCCTTCATCCAGGCGATGACGGCAATGGCATCCACTCCCCGAGTCGAGGCTGATAAAGCTTATAAAGAAAGGCTTGAGAGACTCCATATGGCGCTACGTCTACTCCATGGACGTGTACTCGGTAGATAATTTGCGGGAAGAGTGCAACGAGATCGAGGCGAGTTTGGGTCAGCGTAGTGCTCGTCCAGCATATGGCACGAATCCAAGATTTGCGGGGCAGGGCAAGCCGAATGTTAGCTCGCTCGAAGATTATCCTGCCGACGAGTCTAGGGCCGAGCCGCAGATCGAGGAGATAAAAATGAAGTCGGCAAGCCTGAGACCAGGGTGCTGGAACTGCGGCCAGCATTGTCACGATTGGAGGGATTGTCTAAACGATCAGCGTACGATATTTTGTTATCGCTGTGGAAAGCCGGACACCTTCGCACCGAAATGTCCAGAGTGCGCGGGAAACGGCAGAGTGGGCGTGACGAATCGAAGTCAGTGATAGTCCGTGGAGTACCGCACTACAATTGTGCGAAGGCCGGATAAAAATCGTTTCTGCTTAGATGCGTGCAAGCTCAATGCTGTTACCGTCAAAGACGCCTATCCACTTATATGCATCGAGGGTATACTTTCGCGGATCGATCAGACTTTTTATATTTCCAGCGTTGACCTCAACTTCGCATTCTGGCAGATTGAGATTGGACAAGGTACTCCCCAAGCAGCTCAGGTCAAATGTGTTCGTTTATCTGGACGATCTGTTGATCATCGCTCCGGACATTGAGACACACTTAAAATACTTATGGCTGGTGGCACAAAGTCTGCGGGAGGCGAACTTGACGATCAGGCTAAAAATATCCAAGTTCTGATTTAAGAGTCTCAAGTATCTCGGATTTATAGTAGGTGAAGGGAACGAACCGACCCTGACCGCGTAGCAGCAATCCGGCGAATCCCGGAACCTCGATCCGTCAGAGAAATGCGCAGTTTTCTGGAAACCGCGGAATGGTACCGCCGGTTCATCAGAAACTTTGCGGAAATAGCAGCACTACTTACGGAGGTAGTAAAAGGGAGTCCGAGAGGGAAATTTCATTTGAGCCATGAAGCAGCGAAAGCCGTGCGTGAATTGAAAGAGGCGCTTACATCCGCTCCTGCATTGGTTCACGCTGACTTCTCGCGTAGGTTTTATGTGCAGTGCGATGCATCTCTTTCGATGCCGAGGGCAATGAAAGGCCAATAGCGTTCTTCTCCGCCAAGATGGATAAACACCAGGTGAATTACTCGGTGACGGAGAAAGAATGTCTTGCCGCGGTATTGACTGTCCAAAAGTTCAGGCCGTACATCGAAATGATGCCATTCACGGTAATCACGGATCACTCATGTCATTGCGAGATTTGGGCGGTCGCTTAGCTAGGTGGTCTCTACGCCTGCAGCAGTTCGACTTCCAGATCGCTGACACTTTGTCACGCAGTGTCGCCGAGTAGTCGCTGGATTTAGAGCAGTTGCTGGGGATACAGACAGTAACGTTTGAGTCGGATGAGTAACGAGAGATTTTGGAAGAGTTGCGCAAGAATCAGGATCGATTACCAGATTTACAAGTACTGGATGGACTTTTGTACAAACGGACTGGGTTCGAAAAGCTGGAGGATGAAGTTGACTATGGAAGCTGTGGGTGCCAGAGTCGCCAAGTTCGACGCTGATAGAGCAGGCTCACTTAGACGCGAAGGCATCTCATGGAGGCGTGGCAAAAACGCTCCATTTGTTGAGAAGGCAATTTCACTGGCCCAACATGGCAGCTCATGTACGAGAATATGTAGGCAGATGCGAGGTGTGCAAGGAGACGAATGCGCCGAACCACCGGATGCAAGTTTCCATAGGGCATGAGGTGAAGACGGAACGGCACTTCCAGAAAATATATATTGATTTTCTGGGAAAGTATCCGCGGTCTAAGAGGGGTCACGCCTGGATATTCGTGGTCGTCGATCATTTTTCGAAATTTACGTTTCTGAAGGCCATGAAAGATGCCATGGCAGACAAAGTCGTCGAATTTCTGATGCACGAGATCTTTTTCAAATTCGGTGTCCCTGAGACGATCCACTCAGACAACGGCCGACAGTTCGTGCCAAAGTAATGCAGCTGAGCGCGTCAATCGCGCAGTGTTGGCGGCGATCCGTTCATATTTGGATCAAGACCATCGGGAGTGGGATGCATTTCTGCCCGAAATCGAGGTAGCGATTCGCAATGCCATCCACTCTGCAACAAGGGTTACACCGTTTTTTGCAGTCTTTGGCCAGCATATGTACCTCAACGGGGCTAGCTACAAACTTGCACTAGTTACGGTCTCTGGGCGAACACTCGATCTCAGATTTGGGGGTGCAGGATAAAATCCGGCTTGTGCAGGAACAGGTGAAGCAGCACCTGCACAAACATTTGAGCGCAGTCGACAGCAGTACGATAAGCGTGCGCGTAAGTTTCACGCTGTGCCAGCCCAATAAGTGTACAGGCGAAACTTCGTACTGCGTGACTTCAGCACAGCTTTCAATGCCACATTCACCCGGAAGTTTCGCCAGAGTCGGGTCGTCAGAGCCGTCGGAAACAATGTCTATGGGGTGGAAGATGGAGCCGGAAGATCGTTGGGTGTTGTCCATGCGAAGGATGTGAGGGTTTAGAGAGGAGGTCAGATGGATGTGGCCTACGTTGGGCGATCCGTTATGGTGGGGCAACCAGGCTAGCGGAGTCAACAAATGCGCATGGCAATTTTAATCGTTAATGGCGGCGCTTAACTCCAAATTGCCAATTGCATTTGACTATCGCGCCATATATTTATCGATCACAAACGCGACCCTGGTGGGGAAGTTTATCGAGGGGAGCAGCCCTGTTCAATTCAGAGTGGCCGGTGGAGACTGCCGAAGAGATGACAGACAGAAAAAAAAGAGGCGATAACACGTTTTCTTGGCGGGACTGCGACAAAGGGAAATGGTGAAGTGTGGCCATAAGAAAAAAAATTCGAAGGCATGGTTATGCACAGGCGCACAGACCCCATATAACGAGTACTAACGATATTAAAATTCGGCGTAAGTGTGCAAGTGAAAGTGTCCGAATGTGTTGTAATTTGGTATTTGTTTCCAACAGGTGGCCAACAACTGGTCACGCCGCAAATTAAATTTTGAGGCCCTATTCCCCACACTGCTGAAACCCAATAGTTTTTTTTGGAAGCATTCATCTATTTCAGAGAAGCGGCACTTATACCTTATGTTAATTGGAACCAACTTCATCTCATATCTCTGCATCTTACAAAACCGACAAACTGAGTGAGTGCGTCCCTCGGCCAGATAAATACATATATATGTGGCCTAAGCTCACCACCACACATTGCTTAACTAGCCCAAGAGCCCAGGCACACCCAAAGAGAGATTTTCTACGACCAATTGGGCCGAACGAGCAACGCTTATAAGTCCAAATAATTGTTGCATGTTTGTTAATTTAGCTATTAAGGAAATTGTCTATTTATTTATTCATTTATTCTCCTATTTTTTTAATTACTTATTGCCTATTTATTCCCTTATTTATCGCGTATTTATTTATATATTTATTGATCTATTTATGAATTTATTTATTCATATATATTCATATCATTTACATTGTTAAATCCGGCATTCGGATTTTTGCCAAATGTGCCTACATTGGCTTATATGCATTATCAAATTCTGGCCACCGGTGCGAGGCATAAGTATTTGGCATATATTAACCGACCCCTGCTCGATCCTTGAATCCATACAATTTAATTTTAAACGTCCGTCAAACAATTAAGTTCTGCTATATAGCGGCAATAATTTTTGATATAACATCAATTTGTGAGCGAAACAAAAATGATGTGTGAGTAAGCGTAAGGGAGGCAGAATCACCGAGACCATGATATAAGTCAGCCGTCAGTTCTAATTTAACGGCAATGGGGCTCGAATTTAAATAGCCGTTGCAGGAAGGGCGGGTACGTTGTGGCCGATAGCACCGGGCCTGCCAACTCGTCCGATCATTTGTGTGTATGTAAGTACGTTCGTATGTAGTGTTGTGTAGGTCGAATTGTTTTGGAATTTTGTATCGTCTAGGGGCAGGGTTGAGGTTACCCACCTCTGGGAATACTAAGCCAGCTGAGGCTGCCCCCCCAAAACCACAAGACGTGTTACAAATATGGCGCCCAATCTTTTGAAAACATCAGGATCACTGGAGCCGTGTTCGTTGAAACGGGTTCCTGTGAACAGCGAGTCACGCGTGATGAATTAAAAAAAAATATATATATAAATAAACCGAAACGGTGGTGCCTCGCAGAGCAGATGGCTACTCTCCGGGCCACCGTAAACCGCGGCTTACAAAAAGTCGTTGTTTTCATTGTAATTGCGCGGTGGAGGATGACCTTGGTAGTACCCTGAAGAATTTGTTGTTTTTTTTTTTTTGGTTTTTTTGCGATTTATATTTTTTGTCATAGGCCTCAGGTGACTTGTATGGTTGATATGGCATAAGACAATCCATGGAATCAGGCATAGCGCAGGCATTTAGGGAAGAGATCAGGTTGGGGTTCCAAGAGATGATGAAGGATATCAATGATATGGCCAGACCCACTCCACCGCCGGGGAGTCACAGCCAGTTTACTTCTGAGACCGTCAGGGAAAATATAGGCCCAAGTCAGCCATCAGGCACGGCGCATCAGGGTGCTGTCCCGAAAGGACAACCTAGAGCTACACCAGTTCCCAGGCCACCGCCGAGGCCAGAGTCCTTGGGACGAGGTCTTGAGTTATTTTTACGTGCTGGTAACTGGGCGTGCTGGAGAGTGGCATTGGCCACATGTGAGGCAGCGGCCGGTGATTAATTGGGACGATCTCCGTAGGGCTCTATTAGGAAGGTTTAGAGGTAGCTGGGATGACATGGATCGGATGCAGGAGCTAAGGAAGCGACATCAACTCCCTGGAGAGTCTGGGATTGACTTCATCCAGGCGATGACGGCAATGGCATCACGATTAGAAGCTTCACTCCCCGAGTCGAGGCTGATAAAGCTAATAAAGAAAGCTATTAAGGAATAATAATAAAGGAAAGAAAGGCGAGTTTGGGTCAACGTAGTGCTCGTGCAGTATACGGCACGAATCCAAGATATGGGGGGCAGGGCAAGCCGAATGTTAGCTCGCTCGAAGATTATCCTGCCGACGAGCCAAGGATCGAGCCGGAGGTCGAAGAGATTAAAATGAAGTCAGCAAGCCTGAGACCGGGGTGCTGGATCTGCGGCCAGCAAGCACACGATTGGAGGGATTGTCTAAACGATCAGCGTAGGATATTTTGCTATCGCGTGATCAGAGTGGGAGGGGCGCGTTCTTGAATGGGTCCCGCGAAGTAGTGGAAGATAAGCCCAAAAGCAAAAACAATGTCAATATCAGCATGCAAATGCAAAAGAATTTAAGGCACTTACCCTACGAAGAAAGGATAAGGGCATATAGGTTAGCTAGGAATAGGACTTTTGAGGCACGGCAGCTTGACAAGATGCGATTAGTCACACGAAAAGCGAAAAAGGCACGCGACCGATTCACAAGACGACTCTCGAGGAGAAGAAAAGTGGTTGGGTCCGTCAAAAGAGGAGAGTAACTCGATTCGAGAGTATTAGCAGAGGTCAGCATCGAAGGCAAATGTATTGCTGGACTTTTGGACACTGGGGCCCCAGTCAGTCTTTTGGGGCGTGGCTCTCGCGAGTTGGGGAAGACGGCTGTGGAAACGCAAAGGATAGAACTGATCGAAGGGACGACACCGGTGAGAGGCCGCCATTATCCGCTATCTCCGGCGATGCAGGAAGTTGTCTGGGGAGAGGTAGACAAGATGTTTGCCTTGGGAGTCATCGAAGTCAGTTATAGTCCGTGGAGTACCGCAATTCAATTGTGCGAAGGCCGGATAAAAATCGTTTCTGCTTAGATGCGCGCAAGCTCAATGCTGTTACCGTCAAAGACGCCTATCCACTTATATGCATCGAGGGTATATTTCCAGCGTTGACCTTAACTTCGCATTCTGGCAGATTGAGTTGGAGGAAGGCAGCAAAGGCTACACGGCCTTCACTGCGCCAGGGTGCCCACTCTATCAATTTGTCATGATGCCCTTCGGACTTTGTAATGCCGCTCAGCGACTATGCCGCCTGATGGACTCCCCAAGCAGCTCAGGTCAAACGTGTTCGTTTATCTGGACGATCTTTTGATCATCGCTCCGGACTTTGAGACACACTTAAAATACTTAAGGCTGGTGGCACAAAGTCTGCGGGAGGTGAACTTGACGATCGGGCTAAAAATATCCAAGTTCTGATTTAAGAGTCTCACGTATCTCGTATTTATAGTAGGTGAAGGGACTTTACGAACCGACCCTGACCGCGTAGCAGTAATCCGGCGAGTCCCGGAACCTCGATCCGTCAAAGAAGTTCGCAGTTTTCTGGGAACCGCGGTATGGCACCGCCGGTTCTTCAGAAACTTTTCGGAAATAGCAGCACAACTTACCGAGGTATTAAAAGGGAGTCCGAGAGGGAAATTCCATTTGAGCCATGAAGCAGCGAAAGCCGTGCGTGAATTGAAAGAGGCGCTTGTATTGCTACTGTATTGGTTAACGCTGACAAAGTAGTCGAATTTCTGGTGCACGAGATCTTTTCAAATTCGGTGTCCCTGAGACGATCCACTCAGACAACGGCCGACAGTTTGTGCCAAAGTAATGCAGCTGAGCGCGTCAATCGCGCAGTGTTGGCGGCGATCCGTTCATATTTGGATCAAGACCATCGGGAGTGGGATGCATTTCTGCCCGAAATCGAGGTAGCGATTCGCAATGCCATCCACTCTGCAACAAGGGTTACACCGTTTTTTGCAGTCTTTGGCCAGCATATGTACCTCAACGGGGCTAGCTACAAACTTGCACTAGTTACGGTCTCTGGGCGAACACTCGATCTCAGATTTGGGGGTGCAGGATAAAATCCGGCTTGTGCAGGAACAGGTGAAGCAGCACCTGCACAAACATTTGAGCGCAGTCGACAGCACTGAGTGACTTCAGCCCAGCTTTCAATGCCACATTCGCCCGGAAGTTTCGCAAGAGTCGGGTCGTCAGAGCCGTCGGAAACAATGTCTATGGGGTGGAAGATGGAGCCGGAAGATCGTTGGGTGTTGTCCATGCGAAGGATCTGAGGGTTTAGAGAGGAGGTCAGATGGATGTGGCCTACGTTGGGCGATCCGTTATGGTGGGGCAACCAGGCTAGCGGAGTCAACAAATGCGCATGGCAATTTTAATCGTTAATGGCGGCGCTTAACTCCAAATTGCCAATTGCATTTGACTATCGCGCCATATATTTATCGATCACAAACGCGACCCTGGTGGGGAAGTTTATCGAGGGGAGCAGCCCTGTTCATCGCATCACGATTAACGTGAGTTGACAGGGCCAAATTCAGAGTGGCCGCTGGAGACTGCCGAAGATATGACAGGCAGAAAAAAAAAAGCCAAAAAAACGTTTTCTTGGCGGGACTGCGACAAAGGGAAATGGTGAAGTGTGGCCATAAGAAAAAAAATTCGAAGGCATGGTTATGCACAGGCGCACAGACCCCATATAACGAGTACTAACGATATTAAAATTCGGCGTAAGTGTGCAAGTGAAAGTGTCCGAATGTGTTGTAATTTGGTATTTGTTTCCAACAGGTGGCCAACAACTGGTCACGCCGCAAATTAAATTTTGAGGCCCTATTCCCCACACTGCTGAAACCCAATAGTTTTTTTGGAAGCATTCATCTATTTCAGAGAAGCGGCACTTATACCTTATGTTAATTGGAACCAACTTCATCTCATATCTCTGCATCTTACAAAACCGACAAACTGAGTGAGTGCGTCCCTCGGCCAGATAAATACATATATATGTGGCCTAAGCTCACCACCACATATTGCTTAACTAGCCCAAGAGCCCAGGCACACCCAAAGAGAGATTTTCTACGACCAATTGGGCCGAACGAGCAACGCTTATAAGTCCAAATAATTGTTGCATGTTTGTTAATTTAGCTATTAAGGAAATTGTCTATTTATTTATTCATTTATTCATTTATTCTCCTATTTTTTTAATTACTTATTGCCTATTTATTCCCTTATTTATCGCGTATTTATTTATATATTTATTGATCTATTTATGAATTTATTTATTCATATATATTCATATCATTTACATTGTTAAATCCGGCATTCGGATTTTTGCCAAATGTGCCTACATTGGCTTATATACATTATCAAATTCTGGCCACCGGTGCGAGGCAGAAGTATCTGTCATATATTAACCGACCCCCCACCACTTTTTACTTTTATTGGAGCTCCGATATGGTAGGGCAGGCATTGAGGAAACATTATGCAACAGTATATCTGCACCGTGCCTTATTTACAGAGGCAAAATTAAATTTTTTTTCCTAATTCTTAATATTTGGCAAGATTTTGCCCCTGCTCGATCCTTAAATCCATACAATTTAATTTTAAACGCCCGCCACACAATTAAGTTTTGCCATATAGCGGCAATAATTGTTGATATAACATCAATTTGTGAGCGAAACAAAAATGATGTGTGAGTAAGCGTAAGGGAGGGAGAATCACCGAGGCCATGGAATAAGTCATCCGTCAGTTCTAATTTAAGGGCAATGGGGTTCGAAATTAAATAGCCGGTGCAGGAAGGGCGGCTACGATGTGCCTACTCGTCTGATCATTTGTGTGTATGTAAGTACGTTCGTATATAGTGTTGTGTAGGTCGAATTGTTTGGGAATTCTGTACCGTCTAGGGGCAGGGTTGAGGTTACCCACCTCTGGGAATACTGAGCTAGCTGAGGTTGCCCCCTTGAAACCAGAAGGCGTGTTACAAAGTACTTATTCCCTATTAATTCATAGTAACTTAAATATTTAACATTTGCACAGTGAGCCATCAATAGCTGTGAAAACGCGAGCCATGAAATGTCTAGCAAATATAGTTGATGTCGCTCCCCTGGTTCTAAAGCGAAAAGATATGCAAATGGGTGTTAATCAAAAATGTATCGACACGGCTGTATCTGTACGCGAAGCTGCAGTTGATTTAGTTGGTAAATTTGTTCTTAGCAATCAAGAGTTAATAGATCAATACTACGATATGCTCTCGACACGAATATTGGTAATCTGACATGGTATTGTAATTTAGCCAACTATATATTATGATATTATATAAAATAATAATAATAATAAAATAATATTATATAATAAATATAAAATAACGCGTTAAATAAATATTGCGCGATATTTGTGTTGAGTACCCTGATTTCGAAAAGATTCCCGAAATCTGTGTAAAAATGATACGTCGCGTTAATGATGAAGAGGGCATTCAAAAGCTAGTTACGGAAGTGTTTATGAAAATGTGGTTTACACCGTGTGTAAAAAATGACAAGGTCTATTTATTATATTATTTCAAGTAAATTATATTATAAATTATTTGAATTTTTTTTAGCACGGCATACAGCGCAAAATTAATCAAATTATTGATGTGGTCAACACGGCCCATGATACGGGTACAACATGGTTGGAAGGTCTTCTAATGAGCGTACGTTGCAAGTGGTTTCCTCTAGTAATTATATTTCGGAATTTTAATTTAAGCCGTCTTTGTTTAGATTTTTAAACCAAAAGAGAACATAGTAAAAATGGATGGGAGCACCCAAGAAACTGTTAGGAAAAATACAGAACCACCACAAGAGATTATATTAGCATGACAACAATTAGCAGATGGTCTTGTGAACCGGTTAATTGAATTGGAGGATACTGACAATGTAGGTATGCTTGGATGCATGACTACACTTCATCTGTTAGCGAAAGTACGGCCTCAATTTTTGATTCGGCACGCTATGACAATCGAGCCATATTTGAACATCAAATGCCATTCATCGTCTGCAGCAAAATTTATTTGTGCAGTAGCCGATATTCTCGAAAAGGTTGTAACTCTAGTTAACAATGCCAACGAATCGTTTTTGGCATCTCTTGAGGAACATTTGATGCCATTGGTCGTTTCACGAAATCAAGCTGAAGTTACAAATTGTGTTTCACATTTAAGAGAGCTTGTTAATAAATATTTTTCAATATTATTCAATATGCGATAATGTATTTGAGTGTTTAATGTTCTTTTGTGGTTGCTCAAATCATGAAATTCGTAAACAAGCACTTATATCACTTGGCTCCTTTTGTGTTATGAACGATGACTATCTGACTCGATCAGAGCTTAAGCAATATTACTGTGATTTACTAAGCTCATCCTCAAATGATGGCGGAATAAAAATAATCTGTATGCGAAATATTTGGGTTTATTTGACTGAATCGGAAATGTTTATGCAAAATAAAGAGAGAAATGACAAACTAAAACATATTAAGCTATTAAAATGTATATATCTATGTAGGGAAAAAACAATCAAAGCATGAAGATCTAAAAGAAACGAATGACATTTTGTCTGGCATGGCAGGTCGTATCATTCAGCTGTATTTGGAAAAAATTCTTGACTGCTTTCTTAATCGTGATGACTCAGTGCGTCTATGGGCAGTGAAAGTCGTGCAAATAGTATTGCGCCAAGGATTTGTACATTCACTAAGAATGGTACCTTATTTGATATGTTTGAGCACCGATTTTAAAGTTGAGGTTAGTAAATAAATATTTTTTTGTTAACATTATTTTAAAATTAAACTAAACAAATTATAATTTTAGTCAGCGCATAGAGCGGATGCATTGCCGAAAGACATTGATAAAACATATTCGGGTTTTGTAAATATGAAAGTTCAATTCGGCCTTCAACTTTGTTTCAATCTTCAGGAAATTTTGCAAGTAAATAACATGGCGAAAAATGAAATAATTCGGGGTTATGCGTGAGTTATTTAATTTCAGTCAACAACTGCAAATTTTTAAAATTACAAAATATAGTCGCTTACAGCAAACACGGCCCAGATCAAGTAACAACAGCTTTGAATGACTTCTTGTATACGTTACTCCGAACTACAAAACCACAAAGACGTGCGCTGGTTCAAACAGTAACAAAACAATTCGATGATAAGAAAACATCGTTGCAGCAAATGTTATACATAGTAAATGAATGAGCCCCTATATCTGATACATCGAATTGATTTGCTAATATCGATGGCTGGAACACATCTATTAACCACTTTTAAAGATCATCTCAGACCAAGTGATAAGGGAGGGGACGTTCTTGAGGACGATGATGATGTGGAGGACCCACATGTTCTTTTCAGTCGTTTACCTGAAGATATGAACGAAATAAAAAAATGTATAACTTCCGCACAAACGTGCATGCTACTTCTTGTACCGAAGGAGCATTTAAAAGAAACTGATGGTAAAACATCACGTTATTCGCCTTCGGAGCAAAAATTATATGAAAAGGCAGTAACACGTAGAAGCGTTGCAGATTTTAATCCAAGAACAACAATTGATGTGGTTACAAAACAACAATCTCAAAATTATACCAACACAGAAACTGACTGTTTTTCCAAAGAGCTCACTAATGATGAAAAATTAGATCTTGTTGTAAAATACTTGGACGTAAGTAACTTCAAATGTTTTTATTTTTTATTTTTTATACTAATATCTTTTAAATTATAGTTTAAGCAACTAATTATTAAACTGGATCCCGAAGATGCCGATTCTGATGCCGATGAATCTCGGAAAAATCAAAAATAAATAATGCGGGGCTCATAGATGATTCTATCCCGATCAGGTCAAATCAAATACTATATGACAAATCCAACTCTGTTACTTTACCAATCGTTACCAACATCAGAATTTAAGCATCAACGACTTTAGCAGCAATAAGCTTATAATACATATAGTTATATAGGATACGCCAGGTACTGATACACCATTTTCTCGGGCTGCAAAATCTACACTCTCCCCTGCAAAGTTACTTGTGCAGAAGCAAAACCTACAACGAAATAAAAAAAAACGGCGCAAAATTGTGTCTTCTGATGAAGATGATGATCACAGTGGCGATGACTATGCGTGAGATAAGCTGTTGTAGTCATTTTGGTTAAACCATATTTTAGAAAGGGAACAGAAAATATATAAAATGCTTTTGAAGCTTAGACTTAAATTCTTAATTAGTGCATACAATATATGTATAATTTATTTTCTAATGAAATAGTGTATCATAATAATTAATCACTAATTTAAAGTAAGCGAGATTCTTTTGTAGTAGTATCTAAATTCATATAAATCAGTTATGTTGAAGAAAACAATACAATAAACTGCAGTATGTGTATATTTTTTATATCGTATCAGTGATTTAAATATTGTTTAGAAGTTTTCTAGAAATTATGGTATTCTAGATTTAGTTAAGACCACGCTTTAAACTAGTACAAGAATTCGGTACACCGAAGAGCTACACATGCATATTAAATCGATAGAGATATATTATTATCTTGATCAAAGTTGAATACTGTAAAAAGCTGTATAAATACAACAATGGTTTATTCATATTTTTGTATATCTAAATAAAAAAATTAAACAAATAAGTTTTTGATAATGATTCTTTTAATGTATGTATATCTTAAAAGGATAAACACATAAGATTTTGATGATTATTAAATTAAAAACCGGTACTAACGGAAGCTATGTAAACGGCGAAGCTTTAATGGGCCCCTTTATTTTGGATTAAATTAAGCCATATCGAATAATGAACATTATTTTATTTCATAGCTGAAGAATTTTAAGCTCTAATTTTATTTAACGTAACACATATACATATATATATTTTTCCTTTATTTTAAAATAATACAGATATAATAAATATTTATTTATATATGTATGTAGTTAAATAAACGTTGAATAAAATAATATAACAATATATCCAAATGGACAAAGAAAGCCAATAATATAAATATATATATATATATATATATATATATATATATACATATACAATAAGAGATCCTCTTTGTAACTGTTTTGTTTTCCGTTTAGCCGGTTGCGCAGAGAAGCAGCTTGCTTCCATGTTTGGTGACAGCAGATCGTCAGCCTTGTCGTCATCGATATGCGAACTGTATCCGTCTGCAATTTAAATATAAGTTATATTAAATGCAAAATTATAAATATAAAATATTATATTAAATATATATAAATAAATAAAAAATTATAAAAGATGGAGTAGAGCAGTGGTCCGACGACACTTGCCTGGGGCACTTCAGCTCTGGCTTTTTTGATGGCAGAATGTTGGTCGCGAATTTGGAGAAAGAATTCTCTGTACATTGGCGGGCAGCGCAGTATTCATCTTGGCCAGAAGGCGCAGTCAAAGGAAAGAGAAAGGCTTAAAATTAGAATAATTAAAATAAAATATATAAATAAAGAAACTAATCCGTCTGATTTACTTATTTCACTCTTAAATATGATCCTAAATTGCTTCAAAACGCAAGAACACAAATTCAACGATATATAATGATAAAGGCGAATACAAGAAATGCATGGTGCAGAAGAAACAACCAAATATGTGATTTACTTATTTCGCGCACCTTATCTTAAAACTCTACTTTTGATAGGTCCCAACTTGTACACTAAACTTAATGCTTTACAATTGAGTATATATGTATGTATATGGAAATAATTAATTTCACTGATTAAAAAGACTTACAATTTATTTATTGTTTTATAATTTAAGGGGATTATTCCGACTCTTCAGATTCGGATTCTTGCGATGAAAATGATCCAGAAGACTCTAATAAAAACGGAAATCGTTCCGTCGACGTTGCAGATTATGAGCTCAATCTTGAAATATTTAACGTTTTGGATGAACGGAAACAGTACTTGATTAGCAAAATAAAACCATGTTCGCTAGTGGGCGAACAAAGTCAAGAACACATAAAGACTTATATAGATTATAATAATGTACAGTTGATAGCACAATAATTATTTTAGTCGTAAAGTAAGTACTCATTTCCTATTAATTCATAATAACTTAAATATTTAGCTTTTGCACATTGAGCCATCAATAGCTGTGAGAACGCGAGTAATGAAATGTGTAGCAAATATAGTTGATGTCGATCCCCTGGTTCTAAAGCGAAAAGATATGCAAATGGGTGTTAATCAAAAATGTATCGACACGGCTATATCTGTACGCGAAGCTGCAGTTGATTTAGTTGATAAATTTGTTCTTAGCAATCAAGAGTTAATAGATCAATACTACAATATGCTCTCGACACGAATATTGGTAATCTGACATGGTATTGTAATTTAGCCAACTATATATTATGATATTTATTTTTCAGGACACCGGTGTTTCTGTAAGAAAACGCGTTATATAATTTATATTTGTATTGAGTACCCTGATTTCGAAAAGATTCCCGAAATCTGTGTAAAAATGATACGTCGCGTTAATGATGAAGAGGGCATTCAAAAGATAGTTACGGAAGTGTTTATGAAAATGTGGTTTACACCGTGTGTAAAAAATGACAAGGTCTGTTTATTATATTATTTCAAGTAAATTATATTATAAATTATTTGAATTTTTTTTCAGCACATCATACAGCGCAAAATTAATCAAATTATTGATGTGGTCAACACGGCCCATGATACGGGTACAACATGGTTGGAGGGTCTTCTAATGAGCGTACGTTGCAAGTGGTTTCCTCTAGTAATTATATTTCGGAATTTTAATTTTTCTCGAAAAGGTTGTACCTCTAGTTAACAATGCTAGCGAATCGTTTTTGGCATCTCTTGAGGAACATTTGATGCTATTGGTCGTTTCACGAAATCAAGCTGAAGTTACAAGTTGTGTTTCATGTTTGGGAGCGCTTGTTAATAAAATTACGAGGAACTATAAATTAATACGTGATTGTTTCCAAAAGTATGTATAAATTTCTTCCAAACAGCATTCTTTTACAATCTGTTCTTTACTTATAGGTTTTACCGTGTTCTTGAACTATCTAGGAATCAGGTTCTACAAAACGGGTTTAAAATAGATAATATTTACACACCTACTTTTCGAAGAAGCCTATTTACGATTGGTATCCTAATGCGGTATTTTGATTTTAAGTCTCCCATTGCTTTAGGTAAATACACGTCTAGGTGAAACAAATAATGTGCTTCCCGCTTCAATATGCGATAATGTATTTGAGTGTTTAATGTTCTTTTGTGTTTGCTCAAATCATGAAATTCGTAAACAAGCACTTATATCACTTGGCTCCTTTTGTGTTATGAACGATGACTATCTGACTCGATCAGAGCTTAAGCAATATTACTGAGATTTACTAAGCTCATCCTCAAATGATGGCGGAATAAAAATAATCTGTATGCGAAATATTTGGGTTTATTTGACTGAATCGGAAATGTTTATGCATAATAAAGAGAAAGAGTGTTAGTATAATAATAATAACAAACTAAAACATATTGATCTACTAAAATATATATATCTATGTAGGGGAAAAACAATCAAAGCATGAAGATCTAAAGGAAATGAATGACATTTTGTCTGGCATGGCAGGTCGTATCATTCAGCTGTATTTGGAAAAATTCTTGACTGCTTTCTTAATCGCGATGACTCAGTGCGTCTATGGGCAGTGAAAGTCGTGCAAATAGTATTGCGCCAAGGATTGGTACATCCAGTAAGAATGGTACCTTATTTGATATGTTTGAGCACCGATTTTAAAGTTGAGGTTAGTAAATAAATATTTTTTTGTTAACATTATTTTAAAATTAAACTAAACAAATTATAATTTTAGTCAGCGCATAGAGCGGATGCATTGCCGAAAGACATTGATACAACATATTCGGGTTTTGTAAATATGAAAGTTCAATTTGGCCTTCAACTTTGTTTCAAGCTTCAGGAAATTTTGCAAGTAAATAACATGGCGAAAAATGAAATAATTCGGGGTTATGCGTGAGTTTTTTAATTTCAGTCAACATATGCAAATTTTAAAATTACAAAATATAATCGCTGACAGCAAACGCGGCCCAGATCAAGTAACAACAGCTTTGAATGACTTCTTGTATACGTTACTCCGAACTACAAAACCATAAAGACGTGCGCTGGTTCAAACAGTAACAAAACAATTCGATGATAAGAAAACATCGTTGCAGCAAATGTTATATATAGTAAATGAATGAGCCCCTATATCTGATACATCGAATTGATTTGCTAATATCGATGGCTGGAACACATCTATTAACCACTTTTAAAGATCATCTCAGACCAAGTGATAAGGGAGGGGACGTTCTTGAGGACGATGATGATGAGGAGGATCACATGTTCTTTTCAGTCGTTTACCTGAAGATATGAACGAAATAAAAAAATGTATAACTTCCGCACAAACGTGCATGCTACTTCTTGTACCGAAGGAGCATTTAAAAGAAACTGATGGTAAAACATCACGTTATTCGCCTTCGGAGCAAAAATTATATGAAAAGGCAGTAACACGTAGAAGCGTTGCAGATTTTAATCCAAGAACAACAATTGATGTGGTTAAAAAACAACAATCCCAAAATTATACCAATACAGAAACTGACTGTTTTTCCAAAGAGCTCACTAATGATGAAAAATTAGATCTTGTTGTAAAATACTTGGACGTAAGTAACTTCAAATGTTTTTATTTTTTATTTTTTATACTAATATCTTTTAAATTATAGTTTAAGCAACTAATGCTTAAACTGGATCCCGAAGATGCCGATTCTGATGCCGATGAATCTCGCGAAAAATCAAAAATAAATAATGCGGGGCTCATAGATGATTCTATCCCGATCAGGTCAAATCAAATACTAAATGACAAATGCAACTCTGTTACTTTACCAATCGTTACCAACATCAAAATTTAAGCATCAACGACTTTAGCAGCAGTAAGCTTATAATACATGTTAATGTTTCTCGAATTTAATAAAACTGAAATGTGTTATATAGGCTACGCCAGGTACTGATACACCATTTTCTCGGGCTGCAAAATCTACACTCTCCCCTGCAAAGTTACTTGTGCGGAAGCAAAACCTACAACGCAATAAAAAAAAACGGCGCAAAATTGTGTCTTCTGATGAAGATGATGATCACAGTGGCGATGACTATGCGTGAGATAAGCTGTTGTAGTCATTTTGGTTAAACCATATTTTAGAAAGGGAACAGAAAATATTTAAAATGCTATTGAAGCTTAGACTTAAATTCTAGTGATCTTAATTAGTGCATACAATATATGTATAATTTATTTTCTAATGAAATAGTGTATCATAATAATTAATCACTAATTTAAAGTAAGCGAAATTCTTTTGTAGTAGTATCTAAATTCATCTAAATCAGTTATGTTGAAGAAAACAATACAATAAACTACAGTATGTGTATATTTTTTATATCGTATCAATGATTTAAATATTGTTTAGAAGTTATCTAGAAATTATGGTATTCTAGGTTTAGTTAAGGCCACGCTTTAAACTAGTATAAGAATTCGGTACACCGAAGAGCTACACATGCATATTAAATCGATAGAGATATATTATTACCTTGATCAAAGTTGATTACTGTAAAAAGCTGTATAAAAAAACAATGTCAATAGTTTATTCATATTTTAGTATATCTAAATAAAAACAATTAAACAAATAGGTTTTTGATAGTGATTTTTTTAATGTATATATATCTTAAAAGGATAAACACATAAGTTTTTGATGGTATGATTTGTGCCCGAGCATTATCAGTGTTATAATATAGTTTTATGATATAAAACATGTGTAAACAACTTTTCTGACATTTAATTTTATAATAAAATAAGAAATCATCTTCAAGGCTACACAAATGAATTTATCATACTTTTAATCGACAGCGTACATATTAAATTACAAACCGGTTCTAACGGAAGCTTTGTAAACGGCGAAGCTTTAATGGGCCCCTTTATTTTGGATTAAATTAAGCCATATCGAATAATGTACATTATTTTAATTCATAGTTGAAGAATTTTAAGCTCTAATTTTATTTAACGTAACACATTTACATACATCTATTTTTCCTTTATTTTACAGTTATACAGATATAATAAATATTTATTTATATATGCATGTAGATAAATAAATGTTGAATAAAATAATATAACAATATATCCAATTGGACAAAGAAAGCCATGAATTTTATATTTTTATCCAAGCAAAATCATAATTTAATAACTTAGTGCTTAAGTCGATAGAACACGATTAGGAGATCCTCAGAACCGAGTTCGGTTCGTAGTTACGAGCTGTTGCATGAATTTCAATCAACCTACATTCACACATACACAAAATCACACATACAAAAACACAACGCACGCTGCGCACTTTACTTAACGGCTGCGTTTGTCTCCCACTATAGAAAATTTATTCTTGAATAACTTATTAACTAAAAGTACCAAAAATACAAAAATTTCTGAAATGCGTCTGCTTGAGCAGAGCATAATAAACCAAATTTGGCGTAGCTCTTATAGAGATATGCTAAAAAAACCGGTCCAAAAATCCGATTTATATCGATATTAAGAAAACGAGACGGTCTATCGACAATTTGAAATAAACTTGATCTGCATATAGTATACACTTATCGGGTTCTTACACCGGGCTTAACAGAGTCTGTTAAAGTCACAAGTGAAAAACTTGTTTACACCAGCCGCTACCGCGACTGTCAGTGAATAGCTGATTGCTATTAACGCACCGTGTCGGCTTAAATTAAAATTGTATAAAAAATTCAAATTATGAGTAATATTAAAGTGAAAGATCAAAACGTGGACCTGCTTTCTGCCGTCCGACATCGAGGATGACGCGGCACTTGCTGTTATGATGCATGTCTCTGCATGCCAAAAACTTTTATAGCGTTGCTGTTTGGTGGTGCTGGTAGAGAGATGTTGCAATATGTGAGTAAATAAAACAACATACTTAGGTAATCATAATAACACCTATATTTATAGGAACGCTTTGGGGAGTTCTGGGAATAGATAACTTTGAATGGACGGGAATGCTTCGAATGCTTC
>JAWNLD010000043.1:0-10468 GCA_035041545.1 Drosophila colorata
GGTGCACCCCTTCAAGGGGGTTTCTATAAAGAAGAGCTGAGGAAAACACGTTATCCAAATACTTATCTAGTTGAAAAGATAATAAAACGAAAAAACGATCGAGTTTTTGTTAAATGGTTGGGGTTCCCTAATGAACACAACTCTTGGATACACAAGAACGAGGTGCTCTAAATGGCGACAGATCATCAACGACGAACCCCTGAAACTATTACACTCAAACGCACACACACACACACACACACATACACACACAGCAATATTATACCAATTTTCAATAAAAGACATTCAAATGAAATTCATAAAATGCGTATTTATTTATTCATGTTTATTTATTTATATATATATATATATATATATTTTTTTTTTTCTTATATATCTACAAATCACAATTAGCTTATGAACTTATTCTATAATGACCCCAAGCATATGTTTGGATGCCATCTTCTCTTATTTTTCTCTTATCATCTAATCCACTTAAAGTGGTTTTCTTAACTCTATGCGTATATAAATTATGGAACTTAGTTCTAAACATTAGCATACTATCACATAATTTCTTGTTTTCAAATAAACATTCCTTATAACTATTTAAATTTAATTTATCTAACGCAGATTTTTTGACTCCTTTAGATTTTTTATGCACCCTCCGCCTTCAAGCGATAAGGAGTACATCTTTGCCCTTAAACCTACAAACTCGACATCTTTGCCGCAGTTTTCGTCTTTCATCATTCCTAACACCTTTTTATTGCACCTTTTTATCCCGTATTTAACCGCTAAATCTTCGGGGTATTCCGAAGTATCAAACTTCATATCCACATCTTTGCTTATATCCGCAAAGAAATCATTTGTTTGAATGGAATAAATAAATGAGTCTGTATCCATATAATTTAATTCGACTGCCTCTTGGAATTTTGGCTTCATGTAATCATAGTGGAAATCATACATTTTCCACTTTGATAATTCTAAGACTGTGAACCCTAAATACATCGGCTTATCATAAGTATTATGAAGTCGCTTCATTTGTATGGCATACATGTCTTCAGCAAATTGTGCAGAGCTATGAAAACTTGCCTTTGCAATCAGCGCTCGTGCTCCCAACCGATTGCAGCTCACTGTTTCCCAAGACGTGACTAGCTTGACATTTTTCCGTTTTTCAACGTTTTCCATCGTTTTCCCATAAACGGCATTGTTCAATAGCTTGAAGAAATCTTTCTCGAAATTGTTCTGTGCCATTGTACTATGATGTGTGTTAAGATCAATGTATTTTTTCAGCCAATCTTAACACACGATGGATCTTTGTCAGCTCTAGTCCGTTTATCAAGCACTGCTGCAAATTTCTGTAGTGTATGGGGTATTTTACTTTGGACCTCAGGTCAGCAATTAGTTTGTTGACTTTTGCTGCCGGTGTGGCCCTTTGGTTAAGCGGACAAAACGGAAGATCATTATGTAAATCGTGTAGGTTTGATGGATACATTAAATCAACCTCAAGAATATAACCATATTCTGAGGTTTCTCCAATATTTATTACATCTAATGATGAAATTTCATCTTCGGTCAATCACTGAAAACCTGTATAAGGGAGACATTGCGACATGGCCCAACCGTATAGATTGTTTGCATCTAAATACATTAAGTATTCAGACGGTTTGCTGGCATCGTATTCAGAGAGATATTTATGATTGGCTTTTGAGTACCTTTTACAGCACTGTACAAGCCCACTACGAATACCGCTCTGAATAAATCTATACATATCAATGTCAGTTAGCAGCTCCAGCTCAATTTCTGTTGTCTTGAGCATAGCATCCCAAGACAGACCAGGAGTTGTATAATAATGAGCCGGATCAAGAGAGTAAATTTTCTGACAAATTTCTCTGAAATTTTGGAAAATGTCTGCTAACAAAAGCACATCAGTTTTAAGATACAATTCCATGTAATCTTTTAAGGTTTGACAACCAAAAACTGTCCAGACATGTTGAGCATGTGCATAATCTTCTTCTGTACATTCGCAGTTTGTGAGGCTATTAAAGAAATTTTCTCTCGAAGGTAGAGAGCTCTCACTTAAACGACTCTCTGAGTCTAAATATTCGTATGGGAACACCCCTTTCTATGAACCAGGTTGAATTGGTCATCAAGTGGGAAGAAACGTCTGACACTTTCAAACCTTTCAACACTTAAGTTTGCGCTTAGCGCATCTAAACTTGTTGCCATGAAACGATATGTATCGAGAAATCTAATTTCAAGATTTTTATCGTGGGAGGCAATGTGTGTATATTTAGAAAGGGATATGTACAATTCCTTATTCAGTGGCAGCACCTTGATTTCACCATCGACTTTGTTTAATTCTCTAACGAATAAATGTGAATCATACTTAGAGAAGTTATGGAAAAATACAGGGACAAAAGGTGCAATTTGGAAATTAATGTTGCAGGCATTATGCGCTGCGCCTCTAAATTTACCAGTTAAATGGCAATGATATCTAACGCGATCAGCTCCTAACGCCTTTTTACAAATATGGCAGTTAAAAGCCATTCTAAAACCATTTTCCTCTTCAGAACTCACTGTTATGGGTCTAACTGTACTCAGGTATGAGGTGTAAATTTCGTTCACATCTTTTATTAGAGATTTAACGAAATTTTCACCTGCATTTTCACCTGTCTCCATAACAAATTTGTCTAAATTGGAATTAAAGGCGCATTTGATGAAATACGAGAATGCAATGGGAACATGTTCATGTGTTGCCACTACATTCTCACTAACTCTACAGTTTAAGGGCTTTAACATGCACTCGAAATCTGCATAGACTACGATTAAAATTTTTAAAACTTAGCCGTTGGCAAGGTCGATACCATCTTTCCACACTGCTGTTTATGCTCCTCGTGTAGTTTTAATGCTATGGGAATAGTTTAGGCACGTGCCACAGAATAGGAGCTCTTCTGTGTGGCTTGTTAATTGTGTGCGTACAAGTCTAAAAATATAAATCAACGTATTTCATAAGTATTTTTTTCTAAATATATGCATATGTTTATTTATATTTGACTACATACCTTGATGAATTTCTTATCCATACAAAATGGGCCCGACCTTCCATCTCCAACAGCATTAGGCTCACGTGGAATTGTTTCTCCTCCTTCGTTAAATATAACGGCCCAATAACTGCTCCAATCTCCTCGTCGAATCCGAAAACATTTATGCTTATGGTCGGGTTTTGCTCTTCAAACACTTTGAGTTGTTTCAAAGGGAGAGGAAACTCCATGTTTTCAAAATTAAGCGTTAAATGCTCACTTAATTGGATGACGGTGGCGTTAATATCGTTGATGGTATAGCTGCTGCTTCTATTCGCATTGCTTTGCGGTGTTTTAAAAGCGGAAATTAACGCCCACTTGAAGCTAAACTCATCGGAATTTTTCACGTTTACCAACGCTTTTTTCGCCTTAAGCGCTTTTGGTAAAGCAATCCAACTCGATACTTTTAATGGAGTATATTTATTCACATTAAGCTCCATGCGAATAATTTTTGCCAGGCTCCAGCCACTATCCTTCTCCTGGAATTCATCCATTTTCGCCTTTATACTCGCAGAGTAATCTATGAATGCATCCTCAAGGCTGGTTGACTGCGTTACAACACCCATTTCTGTTTGATGCGACTTCACAGATCTTATCACCTCCTCATCAACATATTTTACATACTCTGCGAAGAGCTCGAAATTAGCCTTCACAGAAGTATGCATATGCAAAATATTTTTGAGGAGAGGGAGTAGAGCCGCTGATGCATCGCACATAAATTCTTCCGGCAGAAGAAGTTCATCCTTTCTGTTCTCGAAAGAATATGTGCATATGCGGTTCTTGAAGCCGCTTGCGATCAGCTTTACCTGCTCATTCACTGGTGTGAAAACACGGATCTTGTGAGCATTTGACCTGAAGTGCGTGCTCCATTTCGCTTGTAGCATGTACACATCACACGCAGAACAGTAAATAGCATGCTTGGGTGTTGGCATAGCAGTTTTATTGTAGCTGGTGGTTGAAATTGGGTTGCCGATGCTAGTAGTTGGAGTGGGTGGTGAAGCTGGGGTTGAAGGCGTTAGATCCGGTGGCGTAGTCGAAGTGGGCGTTGAAGGTGGGATTGGCGATTGTAGATCCGGTGGCGTAGTCGAAGTGGGCGTTGAAAGTGTTGGAGTTGATGTTGCCGTTATAGTTGTTGCAGTTGTAGGTGGCGATGGGTCCGTTGGGGGTGGCGATAGGGCCGCTATGGTTTGCGGTAGGCCCCCTGAGGAGAACGTTCGAGATTATCACCGGCTTATCTCCTCTGGTGTGGGTGGTGACAGATCCGTGGGGGGTGGCGAAAGGGCCGCTAGCGTTGGCGGTAGGCCCCCTGAGGAGAACGTTTGAAATTATCACCGGCTTATCTCCTCTGCTGTGGGTGGTGACAGATCCGTTGGGAGTGGCGAATTGTCCGTTGGAGGTGGCAGCAGGTCCGTTGGGGGTGGCGATGGGTCCGTTGGCGGTGGCGATGGGACTGTTGGGGGTGGCGAATGGTCCGTTGGAGGTGGCAGCAGGTCCGTTGGTGGTGGCGATGGGTCCGTTGGGGGTGGCAATAGGTCCGTTGGCGATGTTGTTGCTTCTAAACACAACATTATCGAAGTAATTCGGGATGCTGTTGCGACCCACGTTCTTATTATAACTAATATAATTGAACGTTTGGTCGCAGTCAGCGTTGGAGTTGTTGTTGTTGTTGCACTTGTTGAAAGCCATTTTTAAACAAAACGATTTTTTTTTTCAACTTTGACGATTTGAGGTTTTGGATAGACGATAGTTCAGGAACTACTGATGCGGGTTCAATGAAGGAAAGGAGCCTTTATAGCTCAGGGACTGATTTTTCTATTACTTCATTCAATTGATAAATATTAGAGATAGGGACAAACAGGTTTAAGAGGACATAGGGTATGATCCGGTGCATCTACGTGTACACTTTTTGAAGAAACTTCTCACGCCCAAAGTCATAAAACAATCAAAATAATGTGAAGATGAAAGAAGATATCCTAAAAATCAGTGAAATCTGGGGCATTCGATGAGTCTGATATTAAAAATTGACACGTAAACCACAAGTCATAAAACTATAATAATTAGGAGAAAACAATTACAGAAGCCCATCCATACATTACCTGAATACATGATTAGTCCTTTACTCTTGGCACACGCACCCAGAATAGAGCTGTTTACCCTTGTCAATAGGTGTCTGTAGGCGTGAAATTTACGATCGAACCTTTTTCTCTAACAAAACCTGTTTACAAGTGTGCGCCGCACTTGTGTTCCTTCGCCGTGTAGAAAAACGGTCTGTTCACACTCTTCAGAAAAGGGAGAGCAAATTAAATGCGCACGTGCCTGATCGAGCTCTCAAGCCACCCCTGAAAAAGTAAACAAACAAGTCGATGCGTGCACTTGTGCGCACGTGATCTCATAACCCTCTCCCAATTAAAATCTGAATTTTAATGAGCGGCCTCTTATTAAACCAGTTTTTAATGATCGGTCCCTTTTCCCACCACCGAAAAAGTAGATGAAGAAGTCGATGTGTGCACTTGTGCGCACGTGATCTCATAACCCATCCCACTTAAAATCTGAATTTTAATGATCGGGCACCCACGCTACTTCAGAAAAGGGACAGTTACTAAAATGTAACGGCCACTTTCCTCAGCTCCCCCTCATCAAAAGGTCACAAAGGCCCATGACGATTGGTTCCCTCACTTGTCCCTCCCTAAAAAAGGATCACGTACCTGCATATTAACGATCGGTCCCCTCACACCCCTCCTTCAAAAAGGGTCAGGTGCCTGCATATTAATTAGGGTCACGTAGGGTCATAAATCATTAATTATTCACATCACGTAATTAAATTGACAGCAACTTCCTGTCACACAACATACAGTTCCCCACTACTGGTATTCATCGCCACTGTGCTGCTTCGGAGTTTTCGAGGATTTCTCCGACCCGATGCATAACGAATTGTTAGAACTTCCGAGGGTCCATTTTCAGCCATTGCAGAATCCGACCAGAAAGGGACGTCATCGACTTTCAGCTCACGTGCGTTACAGACACTTTTGGCTAATCGTACGCGAACTACTGCAGCTTGGAGCTCCATACGCGGGATGGACACAGGTTTTAGCGGTGCCACTTTGCTTTTAGCTGCCACCAGCAGAGAATCGATGGAGTCGCCATGGCAAGTACTTACATAGCATGCTACAGCATAAGATTATTCGCTGGCATCGACAAATGTATGCAGCTCAACTCGTGTCGCCTTCGCCAGATTGTGGGAGTAGCATCTTGGAATTTCGGTTGCCTGCACTTGTGGCAACCAGCGTTTCCCTTGTTGCCAGTCGTCAAAAAGAGACTCCGGCAACCACCCAATGTCTGCTCTCCATACACCCTGAAGCAACATTTTTAGGCTGACAGTATAACAAGACTGCAGTCCAAGTGGGTCAAAGATCGACATAAGGACCTGTAAGACTTCTCGCTTGGATGGGATCGGACCCTCTGCCAGTACATTTCGGCGTAGTCGTGTGAATCTGTGGATGTACTTAACAGCATCAGTACTAGGTTTCTAATACAGACCTAAGACTTTCTCTGTATCTCCAAATTGTACGGGACTTTGGGTAGTGTAGCTATCGTCGAGCAACTGCTTGAACCCTTTGACAGAATTTGACACCCAGTTGCGCAGCTCAAAGCCGCCTGCCTAATGAATCGTTCGCACCTTGGTTTGTTGGGATTCAGCGCTTTGAAAATGGGCAAATACCATGCACGGTCGTGTTTTGCGTTTAGTTCAGCATCCGCTGGACTGCCTAACCTTTTTGTAGTAAGTTTTGAATTTGAAAATCAATCTTATCATACAGTTCGGGCTTCTTCAAAATTTTCCTTTTCAAGCAGTTAATGCGATTGGCAGCTGTAGAGTAGCTTTCTGGTAGAACAGTGCTTTCATTACGCCAAAGAAGTCCTACCTCAAATTGGCCGTTCACCTTAACGCAGGTCTTGTTGAGGATTTCAACAGCTTTCTTGTTATCGCTAGACTGCAATTCTTTTGTCTTAACTGCTTCAAATCCTAAACTTTCTTTTACAGCGTCGTGAAGCTCTTGCCACATACACTCACAATGATGCATTGTGACGAAGCTTGATCTAGTGCCCGCTCCTTGAACTGCCCAACCTAGCGGGCATTTGGAAGCGATCGGGTCGTTTCGCTTACCTTCGCGTATCTTACGTGGGACGGCAATGTTTCAGTTGTCCGTTCCAATCAGTAGCGTTGGAAGGACATTGCTGTATGAAGGCAATGGTATGTACTTCAAGTAAGGGTATTTTTTCCACAACTCCTTTGTGAAGACAGTTTGTTTTGGTAGAGCGATGTTGCGATACCGTACGTTGTTGAGCCAGAGCCGCGTGCTTGAGCCGAATGCTGATATCTGCATCGACGTGCGTACAGACGTGGCTTCGTTGCGAGTAGTGTCGCTACTCCATTGCAGACATAATGGCATTGGTTCGCCCTTAATGTCCACCATGTCAAACGTCACCTCATCGATGAGAGTAACTGAAGATTCTTCGTCTAGGAATGCATACGCCTCTATTGTTTTGCCCGGAGCATGAAGCTTTACTGGTATAATACGGAAATACTGATTAGAATTGTTATCGGATTGATGTGTGCTTACGATAGCTTGATTGTTTCCAGAATTTGAGATTGCCGCATCCTTTTCGTGAAGCCACACAGGCCACACAGTTTCTTCAGAAAACATCCTTTACGATGATGTTTTAAACATCGATAGCAAGCCAAATTTGAATTTAACGTCTCCCCACCTACCCTTTACTGAGGAACGTTGAAATTCATCGCACTGGATGACGCAGTCGATCCACATGCAATGCAATTTATCGGAAGCTGCCTTTCGTCTTTCTTCTGTTGCAGAGCGGATTGTTTGTCTCTTGCGGTGTGTTGCCGTTTTGACCCAAGCATGTCTACTGATGTGCTCTCAATATGTGCGTTTACTGTGCTCACTTTATAGACTGACGGTGATACTACAGTTGACGCTGCTTCTGCTAATTGATATAGCCAATCGCTGAACTCCTCGATGATAGGTGTAGAGCTCGACCGAGTACGCATAGCCCAATTAAGCTTATGGTGACTTGGTAGTTAATCGATCGGCTTCTTTGCCAGCATTGGGATGTTGAGGTGCGCATCCAGTTTGCACGCCTCCATGGTGGCACAAACATTCCGTACGGCTAATGTAAATTTAATTAGAGCGTCCAGTTTTTCTTAAGGTGGTTGCAGCTTTCTCACCCTTTCGACTGACGTGGCTGACGTCAAACTCCATTCTACATTTTCCATAGCTTGTGCTGCTTCAGTTCAAATAAATTTAATTTTTGTTGACAACAGCTCAGTATCGGGAAATGTTAGATCCGAAAAGTTGGCTATGAATCTGCGATACCAACCTGCTATGCCCAAACCCCTCGTGCTTGTTTTAATGTTTTACGCGCAAATCAAAATCTTCAGCAACTACACAAAGTCATCCAGATACCCGAAGACACAATGCTTCAGATAGGGGGGTATAATCTCGTCCATGAGACGACACATCGTTTGAGGCGCGTTGCTAAGTCCAAACGTCATAGTCGTAAACTAATAAAGAGGACGCCCTGGCACTGTAAAGGCTGTTATGACTTTAGATTTATGTGAAAGTGCTATTTGCCAGTACGCGTCTTTCAGATCGATTTTCCTTATTGTATTTGCTTTCGGGAGCCTTGCAAAGATGCCATCTATGTTCGGAAGCGGATATTCAATTGTCTTTGTGAGTACATTTATCTTTCTAGCATTTAAACATAGTCCAACTATACCTGGATTTATGACAATACGAATCGGTGAGCTCCATGCGCTATTTGATTTTTCAATAACGTCAAGTGCCAGCATCCGATCGGTCTCGCTATGCATTAACTTTTCTATAGCAGGGGAGACTGGGTAAAAGCGCTGTTTCACAGGCTTTGCGCCATCTATATCGATCTCATGCATAATCAAAGATGTCCTACTGAGTCCTTGTTTCTCAAAGTTTGGAAATAGTGAAACCACTGCTGCAAGACGACTTCTTTGCTCTGTTATAAGTGGATAATTCTTTCCTGCCATCGTAACCGCTATTGGCTCCTTGACAGGTGACTCAATGATAGAAATTACTCCCGGCGCTAACTCAAACTGTTTCTAAAAATCAATACCCAATATGACGTTCTTGTTAATTGAAGGAATGATGAAAAATTTCATGGTCTTAATTTTCCCATTATAATGAACTTCAGCGACTACAAAACCTAATACAGAATGACCTAATGACTCGAATGTTGGACGATATTTTTTTAAATTTGGGTTTTTTCCCATTCCCTATTCGCTAAATCAGCGCCCTAACAGCTTATAGCTAACATGAGAATCTTATCCTATTTGTTATTACTATGTTGACTTGCGACCAACGGAGAGCAACCCAACAAATTGTGCGGGTTTCATGTATATTTATTTACTTATCGCGTAGTGGTCATAAATTGTATATTTTATGCACACATGTGTTTTCGGTGCGTTGTGTTGTAGTACATGTAAGGATTCTTATGTTTACATTTAAATCTCTTTAGCTCGCTTGTTAATGAGCGGCTGTAAATATTGAGATGCGTGTTCGATCTTGAACATTCTGCCAAGTGGCAAAGTGGTAGGCGCATGATTACGTTACGTTTCATTGTAGTCCGCGCAGGGACCTTACTTATTATTAATGTGGCGTTAGTCAATCACCAATTCGCTGTTAATTATTTTTCATTTATAAAATTTTCTTTGATATTAGTTATGTATGCAAAGGGCCACCAAAGGTTATGGCCTGCAGTTTTCTTTTTACATTACATTTTTTGTTATAGCATATACAATTAAAATTAACATAATTATTATAGCTACTCCTAAAGACGCGTGTCCGGATACATGATGAAAATTAGGCCCTTTCAATTCTATATGGTGCTCTTTCAAATACTTTATATCATCTCGTAATTTACCGATTTCCTCGGTATGGTTAATTTCTTTTGTTCCTAATGGATCCTAAACATTTTTTGGGATTTCACTAATGTCTCCTAAATATGGCAAAGAAATATTTATGTTGCTTTCTGAATGGATTTTGTGATAAGCTACTAATAGTTTGTCATCAGTCCTTGCAGTGCAATCTGATCTAATTGTTTGTATCCCTTGCTCAGGCAAGCTCTTTAGCTCTTGCTGTGTGCTAATGCACTTTGGCGTTTCTTGAAACTTTAAAGATCCAACTACTCTTGCCTTCCAATTCAACCCAGTATGTTCTTGAATTTCCTACACTTTTATAAATACAATTAGATTGCCAATTTGGTTTATAAGGTGTGATTTCACATGTATTATCATTTTCACTACTTCAAGGCCAACTACCTGCGCCTATTCGTTTGTTGGACTGCCATTTTCGACATCTGTT
>JAWNLD010000044.1:0-21075 GCA_035041545.1 Drosophila colorata
GCTAGCTCAGTATTCCCAGGGGTGGGTAACCTCAACCCTGCCCCTAGACGGTACAAAATTCCAAAACAACAGAACCTTCACAATACTACACATGAGCGTACTTACATACACACAAATGATCGGACGAGTTGGCAGGCCCGGTGTTATCGGCCACGACGTACCCGCCCTTCCTGCAACGGCTATTTAAATTTGAATGCCATTGCCCTTAAATTGGAACTGACGGACGACTTATTCCATGGCCTCGGTGATTCTCCCTCCCTCACGCTTACTCACACATCATGTTTGATTCGCTCACAAGTACAATTTAATAAATAAACATTTCTTTTCTTATGCTAGTTGAACAGGTTGGCCATTAGATGGCAGTGCTTAACGTTTGGCGGGCGTTTGTAATTTAAGCGTGTATATTTAAAAATCTAACAGGTGCGAAATTTTACCAAATTTAAATTCAGAGAAGGAGTAGATTTATGCCACTGTAAATTGGGTACGGCGCAGATATGCTGTCCCTTAATGTTTCCTCAATCCCAATCCTACCCTATCGGAGCTCCAATAAAAGTAAAAAGAGGTGGGGGTCGATTAATATAAGACAGGTACTTCTGCCTCGCACCGGTGGCCAGAATGTGATATATATATATGTATATTTGCCAATGTAGGCAAATTTGGCAAAATCCAAGTGTCGGATTTAACAATGGAAAAATATGTGAATAATGGAATAAATAAGTTAATAAATAAATTCATAAATATATAAATAAATACGCGGTAAATAATTAAATAAATAGGACAATAAATTCATAAATAAATAAATAATTAAGTAAGTAGATTAATAAATAGGCAACTTTCTTAACATCTAAGTTGACAGGCGTGCAACAATTATATGGGCTTACAAGCTCATATCAAAACTATTTTTGGACGTGCCACGGTTTGGGCCACTAAAATGCTCGCATATGCGACTTATGTAACCGCAATATGGGCGACTGATCCGCGGCTGCTATGGTGACAGGGGCCGCGGCAGATCGTTGCGGTGTCGGTTCTTGCTGGAACACACTTACTCAGTTTTTTGGAAGGACGCAGAGAGGTAAGATGATGGTGGTTCCAATCAAAAAAAACATCAGCGCATGAAGGGGTGACCTGTTGTTGGCCACCTGTTGGAAACAAACACCAATTACAGAACATTCAGACATTTTTTCTTTCACACTTACGCTGAACTTTAATAATGACAGCACTCTTTATACGGGGTCTGTGTGCCTGTGCATACTCTGAATTCGAAATTTGCCTCTTCTGGCCACACTTCGATAATTCTCTTTGTTGCCGTCCCGCCAAAAAAACGTGTTGTCGCCTCTTTCTTATATTCTGCCTGTCATCTCCACGGCAGTCCCCACCGTCTGTCTCTCTGGTCACTCTGATATTTGGCCCTGCCAACTCACGCTAACCGTCATGCGATGAACAGGGCTGCTCCCCTCAAAAAATTTCCCCACCAGGGTCGCTTTTGTCACCGATAATTACATGGCGCGATAATCAAATGCAACAGTAGACTGCAAAAACAAATTGCGACAAGGTGTGGAGACGACACGAATTCGTGATATGCCGATTATGACCTGTTTTCGATGCATTTTTCTAACAAATATCATAATTTCACGACAGCAGCTAAACAGGGAGCTATCGAACAGAAGACTGTGAATCGGTGCTATCTTGCATGGCCAAAAGTGACTATAAAACAGAAAGGTAAGAAATTTTTAATTATATTTATACTTGCTCACGAAGTAAAACTAGTATATTGGGTTTGTGCAATAGACTTATGATCTTTGTTTTGAGTAGGCCCTACTATTTTTTTTATAATTTAATATTGATCATATATTAAATCGTATATCCTTCGTTACAAAATTTTATATCAGAAATTTTGGAAATTATTAGAGCACATAGTCCCGACCCTTAATCTTAGCTTAACGCTGCCTGACATTCGCTTCTTCCATACATTTCTCTGAAAACTATCGTTCAAATATTTTGAGAATGGAACTTGGAACCAGTATTAGAGAATAAAGATAAGTATCGACATTCACATTTTATATCAATATGCATTTTATTTGAGAAGACCCCATTCTCAATACAATACAATAATATCTATTTTTCACTAAGAATTTATAATTTATAATAACATCAACTGATTTTGATTACATTTTTTTTTCGCGCGAATCCCGATGCTATGAGCAGCATCCCACCTCCGCCCAACCGACCGACTCACGACACGAGTCGCAAAGCACAAAACGAATACAAACTATCTACAATATTCTTGCTAAATAGCTTAGGAGTAAAGACTTAATACGAAGAAGAGAAGACTCCGAACTGATCACTCTGTAATGATTATTAAAATCATCACAAAGGACGCGGAAGGGCTCATGCAGGGCATAGTTAGTTAAGCAATGGTTAAGTACTAAGGGTTCAAAATTACGTGTTAATCTGGTTAGAACCGAGAAATTTAATTGGCTTATCAACTCAGATGAATCGATTACGCTAATAGTTAAATTATTGGCAAATTTTTAATCTTATTTCGTAACTTTTGAGAGCTAAAACACTATTATTGGATAACATGTACATATTAATATACTATAGCACTGAAAGAATCTATTGCAAAAAGTATTACTGCTAGAGTTTATTTGAGACTCAAAAGCTATGCTGGGTCGCAGGCAGCCGAACTTCAATGCAAAGCATAATAGAGAAGAAAGTCCATTATTCTTATGAATATATTTACTTCAAGTAAATGAAAGGAAAATGATAGAGAGACATATAGAGGTGTTTATATACATAATAACAAAACTTCTTCTCAACGCTATATGTCTATCTTTACAGTTCAAAAACAATATTTTAAACCTAGCAAATTAATACATTTGGCATGTTTAACTGTGGGAACGTACTTTAACTCAACAACTTTATTCTTGTACATTTCCCTTACAAAATGGTACTTAATTTCTATATGTTTGCTACGGGAATGAAATTTAAAATTCTTAGCAAGGCATTGAGCGCTCTGATTGTCACCGTAAATCATTATGGTCGGCATCGGCCCGAAGCCCAATTCGCTGATAAGTTTTTTCAAATACGCCGCCTCTTTAGCTGCAGTAGAGAGAGCTACGTATTCCGCCTCGGTAGTGCTGAGGGCGACTATGCTCTGCTTTTTCGACTCCCAAGAGATCGCTGCACCAGCTACCAAAAATGCCCAGCCACTGAAGGACTTGCGATCAGAACCATCGCCAGCCCAATCGGCGTCAACAAAAGAAATGAACAGGGACGCCTGTGCGAACGTACTGCAACCGCATATCTGCTGTTCCCTTCAGGTCCCGCTTCGCTGCCACTTCGTGCTCCTTACGGGGATCTGCATTTCTCTGTGCCAGTTTAGCCGCGGAATGCACTACATCTGGCCGTGTCGTCATTGCGAAATATAGTAGTGCGCCAATAAGTGATTTATAGCACTTTTTGTCCACCTCTGGACAACCATTACCTTCGCACTTGGTTTGGAAGCCAAATTCTAGAGGAATTGCATTTGGCTTCCATACCATATTCTCTCAGCAGGCCTTCGATGTACTGCTTATGACCTATAGAAACTCTAGCCGTCTCGCCCACTCTTCCAATTTCTATACCCAGGAAATGCTGCAGCTGTCCGCCGTCTACTATGTCAACTTCATTTGATATGAGTCCTCTTATGCGGTCGATGTCTTCTTTTCTGGAACAAGCTAATAATAAATCATCAACATATACAACAACTATATTTAGGTATCCGTCAATTTTGCTAGTATAAATACAAGGCTCACTAGCACACAGAAAAAACCCAATTTGCAATAGGATACTGTCTAGCTTCTGGTTCCATTCACTGCCACTTTGCTCTAGACCGTACAATGATTTATGCAGCTTGAGTACGCGCCTCTGATGTTTTGCATCAACAATTCCTTCCGGTTGCCGCATATTCACGATTTCATGGAGCTCGCTGTTAAGGTACGCAGCCGAAACATTCATTTGATGCAGATGCATCCCATCCTCGACAGTCAACGCAATTACTAGCCTGATCGATGAGTATCGCGCCACAGGAGAAAACGTCGCGGCGTAATTGACCCCATACTGCTGTCCGCATCCTTTTGCGACCTCGATTTGTTTTACAGTGAAGACCCACTTTGACCCAATTGATCATCCTCTGGAATATCTGCAAGGCTCCATGTCTTTACGTTCAGCAAGTGATCAAACTCCTTCTGCATCGAAGCTTTCCAGTTTTCAGCATAACTTGATTTTAGCGCTTCTTCAACGCTGATGGGCACCTCAATGTCATTTGCAGCCATCACATTTAACATGTTATACTCTTTTCGAGGACGACCCGGCTGCCCAGTAGGAATTGTTTTGGGTCTCCCTGGACCCCTTTTAGGACATTCTTGGTTTTCTTCGGTATCCCCGTTATCATTTGGGGCTATTTGTTCATCTGGTTGATGGCAGTCATCATCGCACACTGGCTCATTACGGGGCTCTACTAATACTTTGCTTGCAGGCCACTATCATTGACCAAAACATTTTCCAAGAAGATAACGTCTCGGATTTTATTTAAAACAATTGATTTTGTGCCAAACATCTTCAAGTGAGATACACTGGGCTTTTTTCCATAGCATGCCTCATATGGAGTTTTGTCGGACAACGTTGTGGTCTCGGATCTATTTCGCAGATACACTACTGCCATTATCGCTTCACCCCAGAAGAACTCACCAACTCCAGCATGCACCAACATGCTCCGTGCTATTTCAACCAGGGTCCGATTTGCACGTTCGGCTACGCCATTTTGCTGCGGAGTGTGAGGTACCGTGAGCTAACGCTTGATGCCATTATCTGCCAAAAATGTATCAAATACACCATTAATGTATTCACGCCCATTATCACTTATAATGGCCATAATCTGTTTTCCGGTTTGTTTCTGCACAAGTGATTTAAAATCTTTGAATTTTTCGAATATGTAACGCGTCTTATCATCGATAAACGTGGCGAAATACCGTGAACCGCCCTGTGATACCGTACGTATAGGGCCACAAATGTCCGAGTGAATTAATCCTAAAACGTTTTTCAAGCGACTTTTCGCAGTTTTTTTTTTTTGGAATTTCTGTACGCATATCTTACATTTGGCACAAGTTTCACATATGAAGTCGTCTATGTTACATGCACTAGCACGAAGGCAATGAACCATGTCTTGTTAAATCATTTTGTTCAAACTATTGAAGTTTAAGTGTCCAAACCGGTTATGCCATTTTATAAGCCGTGCTGTATTTGCATCCGCGGCAAATACCCTTATTAGATTATTTTCAAACAAAAACAAGCCATCATTTTTCCTCACGAATAACACCGTTTTTCCGTGACTGTTCTTAATGCGTGCTTCTTTTTTCGCCATTGAGTAATAAAATACAGAGCGGAATTTTGGATCCCGAGCTTTTACTCAAAATACTTTCTGAGCGACGATGTGGTTTCAATCACAAAATGGTAACGCAGCGCCCAGTTGTCTATGCGCGCGTATTCTGTTGCTGTGCCTTGCAAAGTCACAAACATACGTCTTCTTCTAATTGGCTTGGTTTATACTTGCAGCAGGCCGGCCAATTTTTATGATTTTTAAATTTTTGGCGACCGCTTTCACACGCTTTCCCTGAGTAGGGTATTTTAATAGTAATTCTAATAGTACTGATTCAAAAACTTCTAAATAAAATAGTATATTATTATATATTAGTATATCAATGTGAGGGAAAAATGTTAGTTCCTATTTGTTTCGTTACAATTGGAACTAATATTTAAAATATGTTTTGTATAAACATATCATATATTAATTGCATAAATAAGGGTAATTATGCCTCGACGCGCCTAAATAATACACACATTGTCGAGCCAATGCTCAGCCCTTTAACATGCATGAAAACCTGAAGGTTGCAAATTTGTTCCAACCCGCGACGTCACAGCTGAAGTTTCTGCGCGAGTGTGCTACTTTTGCAGATCGAAAAGAAGCCGATGTGACGTCACGTCGTCGCGCCGAATTAGAGACCATGTGATTTTCTTTACTATGCTACTCAGGCAGGCAAAAGTTCTAGTTTCTGACGCCTTGCCTCGTTTAAGCAACGGCAACAGCACTGCGTCGACGAATGAAGACAGACGACGAAAAAGTTTCTGTCTCTTTTCGTCGTGGGCTGGTGCCTTTGATCTGCACTCTTCTTTGATTTTTTCTTCGTTGCTGAACCCCGCGCCCTGCGAAGATGCCTACGAGCATCTCTAAACAGAAACCTCGATCAAAACAGAATAGAGGACAATGCGAACTGTTGTTGCTTTCAGCGTTTTGTTGTTACACCCTATGGTGAATTTGAATGTGTTTGACTTTGCGTTTGCAGACTAACCGCATCTCATGCTCATAAAGTGTTAACGGTAATAAAAGCTCGGATCCAAAATTCCGCTCTTTATTTTATTACTCAATGGTTTTTCTCGAAATCTACTTTAAAACTCATTTTGGTTGCACATGACACTGATATAAAATTACATTGCAGATTTTTTACAAATAATACATCAATAAGTTTGATCGTATTTCCTTGCCACAACAACAAAACATTGCCGCACCCTTGTGCTTCTGTGTAATTCTCGCCTGCGAGTTTTATTTTCTCTTTGTGCTCTCGAAGAGAAACAAACATCGACTTGTCTGCACACAAATGAGCAGTGGCTCCACTGTCTAGACACCATGCACTTTTTGCCAGTTCACTTACATTTGCACTAGCAGCAAATACCGAAAAATACTTCTCATTTACTTTATCTTCACTTGGCTTTACTTTGATGTACTCTTTCGATCTTCCAGATTTGTGTTTTGATCTACACTTCGCGGCGACGTGCCCGCGACAACCACACGGCCAACATTCGACATTTTTCATGTCTCTTTTCGACTCATTCTTTTTGCGCGATGCAAATATTGTTTGCTCTGATTATTCGGTAACTAGCTCGTTCGCCTTCCGCCTCTCCCCTTCCTCTAACAATTTTACTTTGAGAGCGTTCAAGGGCGGCAACGAGTCGCGTGTCTCTATGGCGGCAGAACTAAATTTCGTATTCCTCACTAAGACTTGCCAACAAAATTATTGCAAACATTTCATCAGGCACCGGCTGTTCGATTTCAGCTAATTTTTCTACCAAATTAGAAAATATTGTTAAATGTTTACAAACACTTTTCGTATTCGACATTTTTATATGCAATAACTTTTTAAACAATTGCATTTTTCGGGCAGGGCCAGAAGGCATGTAAATCGCACCTAGCTTTTTCCAAGCTTAACGCGATGTCTTACAATGTTTCACATGATTAATTTACGACGGTTTTACACTAAGCAATATACTCGCCAGAGCCTTTTCATCCTTGCCATCAAAGATCGCTTTTTTCTCTGCAATATCGTTTTCATTTTTCATCAACCGGGCGCACACCACTGACCATAGATAGGAATGTATCAAGAGAATTTTCATATAAAAAGTAAAGTGAGTACACTATAATTTTTACTGTCCAGTTTCTCAATTGAAAATAGGGAACTCATTTTGCAGAATTTTAGCAATCGAGTCTCACACGAATCTTTTCGATTTGTACGCGCAGTTTTTCGCTGCCTGGGCCCATAAAATATTACGGCTAGAGTTTATTCGAGACTAAAAAGCTATGCAGCTGCGTCGCAGGCATCCGAACTTCAATACAATGCATAATAGAGAAGAAGGGCCGTTATTCTTATCAACGGACAACTATGTGCATACATATGTACTTCAAGTAAACGAAAGGAAAATGATAGAGAGGCATATAGCGGTGTTTATATTCATAATTTCAATAAAAAGTTTCGTCAAAATCGGTTAATAAACACAAAAGTTATTAAAGAAAATATGTGAAATTTGAGTTATTTGACTAGCCAATTGGCAGCAAGCAGTGCAATACGAGCAAAAGAGTTGAATTTTCTCTGTTTAAGTTCGTATACCATACGCAGACCAAGTTTATTTCGAATAATCGATAGCCCGCCTCATTTTCGCTAAAACGCTACAAATCGATTTTTTGATAGGGTTTTTTGAGCATATCTCCGAAACTATAGGAGCTAAAGCCACCAAATTACGTTTAATATGTCCTCGTAAAGCATACGCAGATTAAAAATACTTCGGATTTTGGACAGCACAAGTAAAGTGCGCAGCATGCTGTATTCAGGGTATCTTCTAGTCGGGCGGTTCCGACTGGAGCACTCGTACTTGTTTATAATAGACAATATTGAAATTAATGACAGCCCGATATCAGAAGTCAGAGAAGTGTGCCACCCCCTAAAATTTCGGACAAGTGTGTCTTGACGTGCAACAAATATAAATCTAATTGAGCTTCCAAAACATAGACCAGAGAAGGCACTCTACCGAAATTTAACACTGTCGTCACGGAAGTAGACCAGTCCCAATGGTATATTATTTTATCTGTGGACTCACTATGCCGCTCGGCAATTCTTTGGATGGCAGTGTTTCGCAGTGACTAAAACAAATTTAGTATCGTGGCATGAAATGGAAACAGTTTAAAGAATTGTTTAATTGTTTCACACTTACTAAATAGCCGCCCGGTTGTCGGCGAATGTCATGCAATTAATGCGAGGCGCTTAGTGACGTCATTGACAACGCAATAGCGATATATAAGTGTCGACGAAATTTTAACTGTACTGCACTCACAAATTTAGAACGTCGCTTGTAACGGTGATAAGATGGTAGACTGCAAAAACAAAATTTTATTTCGACTTTCTTTAAATTTTTAAGTAAAACAAGTAAGACGGCTGTAGTCGGGTGTGCCCGAGTGGGTGATACCCTGAACCCAGCAGCGAGCTGTTACATACATTTAAACCTCTTTGCACTCAGACACACACTCACAAAGTCACGCACACACAAACGCACGCAGCAAGCTGCGCACTTCAGACATCGGCTGCGCTTGGCCCCGCTATAAAAAATGAATTGTTGAATAACTTCTAAACTGAGGGTATGATCGTTATTAAATTTTTAGTGCTTAATAACTTTATGTACAAACCAAAAGCGCAAGTAGGGTATTTTAACTTTTCCTAAGTGCTAATAGTACTGATTCAAAAACTTCTAAATAAAATAGTATATCAATGTGAGGGAAAAATGTTAGTTCCTATTTGTTTCATTACAATTGGAACTAATTTAATTTTATTATTAATATTAATATTAATATTAATTGCATAAATAAGGGTAATTATGCCTCGACGCGCCTAAATAATACACACATTGTCGAGCCAATGCTCAGCCCTTTAACATGCATGAAAACCTGAAGGTTGCAAATTTTTTTCCAACCCGCGACGTCACAGCTGAAGTTTCTGCGCGAGTGTGCAACTTTTGCAGACCGTAAAGAAGCCGATGTGACGTCACGTCGTCGCGTTGAATTAGAGGCCATGTGATTTTCTTTACTATGCTACTCAGGCAGGCAAAAGTTCTAGTTTCTGACGCCTTGCCTCGTTTAAGCAACAACAACAGCACTGCGTCGACGAATGAAGCCAGACGACGAAAAAGTTTCTGTCTCTTTTCGTCGTGGGCTGGTGCCTATGATCTGCACTCTTCTTTGATTTTTTCTTCGTTGCTGAACCCCGCGCCCTCCGAAGACGCCCACGAACGCATCTCTGCACAGAAACCTCGATCAAAACAGAATAGAGGACAATGCGAACTGTTGTTGCTTTCTGCGTTTTGTTGTTGCTCCCTATGGTAAATTTGAATGTGTTTGACTTTGCGTTTGCAGACTAACCGCATCTCAAGCTCATAAAGTGTTAACGGTAATAAAAGCTCGGATCCGAAATTCCGCTCTTTATTTTATTACTCAATGGTTTTTCTCGAAATCTACTTTAAAACTCATTTTGGTTGCACATGACACTGATATAAAATTACATTGCAGATTTTTTACAAATAATACATCAATAAGTTTGATCGTATTTCCTTGCCACAACAACAAAACATTGCCGCACCCTTGTGCTTCTATGTAATTCTCGCCTGCGAGTTTTTTCTTCTCTTTGGGCTCTCGAAGAGAAACAAACATCGACTTGTCTGCACACAAATGAAGTTTTGCTAGTTCACTTTCATTTGCACTAGCAGCAAATACCGAAAAATACTTCTCATTTACTTTATCTTCACTCGGCTTTACTTTGATGTACTCTTTCGATCTTCCAGATTTGTCTTTGATCTACACCTCGCGGCGACGTGCCCGCGACAACCACACGGCCAACATTCGACATTTTTCATGTCTCTTTTCGACTCATTCTTTTTGCGCGACGCAAATATTGTTTGCTCTGATTTTTCGGTAACTGGCTCGTTCGCCTTCCGCCTCTCCCATTTCTCTAACAATTTTACTTTGAGAGCGTTCAAGGGCGGTAACGAGTCGCGTGTCCCTATTGCGACAGAACTAAATTTCGTATTCCTCACTAAGACTTGCCAACAAAATTATTGCAAGCATTTCATCAGGCACCGGCTGTTCGATTTCAGCTAATTTTTCTACCAAATTAGAAAATATTGTTATATGTTCAAAAACACTTTTCGTATTCGACATTTTTATATGCAATAACTTTTTAAACAATTGCATTTTTCGGGCAGGGCCAGAAGGCATGTAAATCGCACCTAGCTTTTTCCAAGCTTAACGCGATGTCTTACAATGTTTTACATAATTAATTTACGACTGTTTTACACTAAGCAATATACTCGCCAGTATCGTTCTCATTTTTCACCAACCGGCGCACACCACTGACCATAGATAGGAATGTATCAAGAGACTTTTCATATAAAAAATAAAGTGCGTGCACTATAATTTTTACTGTCCAGTTTCTCAATTGAAAATAGGGAACTCATTTTGCAGAATTTTAGCAATCGAGTCTCACACGAATCTTTTCGATTTGTACGCGCAGTTTTTCGCTGCCTGGGCCCATAAAATATTACGGCTAGAGTTTATTTGAGACTAAAAAGCTATGCAGCTGCGTCGCAGGCATCCGAACTTCAATACAATGCATAATAGAGAAGAAGGGCCGTTATTCTTATCAACGGACAACTATGTGCATACATATGTACTTCAAGTAAACGAAAGGAAAATGATAGAGAGGCATATAGCGGTGTTTATATTCATAATTTCAATAAAAAGTTTCGTCAAAATCGGTTAATAAACACAAAAGTTATTAAAGAAAATATGTGAAATTTGAGTTATTTGACTAGCCAATTGGCAGCAAGCAGTGCAATACGATCAAAAGAGTTGAATTTTCTCTGTTTAAGTTCGTATACCATACGCAGACCAAGTTTATTTCGAATAATCGATAACCCGCCCCGTTTTCGCTAAAACGCTACAAATCGATTTTTTGATACGATTTTTTTGGGTATATCTCCGAAACTATAGGAGCTAAAGCCACCAAATTACGTTTAATATGTCCTCGTAAAGCATACGCAGATTAAAAATACTTCGGATTTTGGACAGCACAAGTAAAGTGCGCAGCATGCTGTATTCAGGGTATCTTCTAGTCGGGCGATCCGACTAGAGCACTCTTACTTGTTTATAATAGACAATATTGAAATTAATGACAGCCCGATATCAGAAGTGAGAAAAGTGTGCCACCCCCTAAATTATCGGACCAGTGGCGTGTAATTCTTGACGTGCAACAAATATAAATCTAATTGAGCTTCCAAAACTTAGACCAGAGAAGTCACTCTACCGAAATTTAACACTGTCGTCACGGAAGTAGACCAGTCCCAATGGTATATTATTTTATCAGACCTGACGTTGGATTGGAGTGGACTCACTATGCCGCTCGGCAATTCTTTGGATGGCAGTGTTTCGCAGTGACTAAAACAAATTTTGTATCGTGGCATGAAATGGAAACAGTTTAAAGAATTGTTTAATTGTTTCACACTTACTAAATAGCCGCCCGGTTGTCGGCGAATGTCATGCAATTAATGCGAGTCGCTTAGTGACGTCATTGACAACGCAATAGCGATATATAAGTGTCGACGAAATTTTAACTGTACTTGCACTCACAAATTTAGAACGTCGCTTGTAACGGTGATAAGGTGATAAGATGGTAGACTGCAAAAACAAAATGCGACAAGGTGTGGAGACGACACGAATTCGTGAGAAGCCGATTGTGACCTGTTTTCGATGCATTTTTCTAACAAATATCATAATTTCACGACAGCAGCTAAACAGGGAGCTATCGAACAGAAGACTGTGAATCGGTGCTTTCTTGCATGGCCAAAAGTGATTATAAAACAGAAAGGTAAGAAATTTTTAATTATTTTGATACTTGCTCACGAAGTAAAACTAGTATATTGGGTTTGTGCAATAGACTTGAAATGGATATGTACTTGTAGTTATCTGCTTCAGAGTTAAGATCTTTGTGCCACGCCCACTGGCAAATCGATAACATGTCGATACACCTCGAATCGCAAATCGGTAAAAGGTGAATATTTCCCACAATATTCAAGCTAGAGTCACTAAATTTGGTATGTAGATTGCTGGTGACCTCCCCAAAAATTGCGACCTTGACATTCCGGCCACGCCCACTATAACTAGAAAGTTCACCCAAACATCACAAAAAAAATGTAACTTAAACAACGCCTAATTTATAAAACTACGTAAATACATGGGTGTGAAACAAAATACCATTTTATTTCAACTTTCCTTAAATTTTTAAGTAAAACAAGTAAGACGGCTGTAGTCGGGTGTGCCCGACTGGGTGATACCCTGAACCCAGCAGCGGGCTGTTACATACATTTACACCTATTTGCATTCATACACACACTCACACACACAAACGCACGCAGCAAGCTGCGCACTTTACACATCGGCTGTGCTTGGCCCCGCTATGAAAAATGAATTGTTGAATAACTTCTAAACTGAGGGTATGAAATTTGCGTTATTAAATTTTCAGTGCTTAATAACTTTATGTACAAACCAAAAGCGCAAGTAGGGTATTTTAACTTTTCCTAAGTGCTAATAGTACTGATTCAAAAACTTCTAAATAAAATAGTATATCAATGTGAGGGAAAAATGTTAGTTCCTATTTGTTTCATTAAAATTGGAACTAATTTAAAATATGTTTTGTATAAACATATCATATATTAATTGCATAAATAAGGGTAATTATGCCTCGACGCGCCTAAATAATACACACATTGTCGAGCCAATGCATAAGTATTTGTGTGCTCAGCCCTTTAACATGCATGAAAACCTGAAGGTTGCAAATTTTTTTCCAACCCGCGACGTCACTGCTGAAGTTTCTGCGCGAGTGTGCAACTTTTGCAGACCGAAAAGAAGCCGATGTGACGTCACGTCGTCGCGTTGAATTAGAGGCCATGTGATTTTCTTTACTATGCTACTCAGGCAGGCAAAAGTTCTAGTTTCTGACGCCTTGCCTCGTTTAAGCAACAACAACAGCACTGCGTCGACGAATGAAGACAGACGACGAAAAAGTTTCTGTCTCTTTTCGTCGTGGGCTGGTGCCTATGATCTGCACTCTTCTTTGATTTTTTCTTCGTGCTGCCCGCGCCCTGCACGACCTCGCACAGAAACTGCGAATGTTGTTGCTTTCAGCGTTTTGTTGTTGCACCCTATGGTAAATTTGAATGTGTTTGACTTTGCGTTTGCAGACTAACCGCATCTCATGCTCATAAAGTGTTAACGGTAATAAAAGCTCGGATCCAAAATTCCGCTCTTTATTTTATTACTCAATGGTTTTTCTCGAAATCTACTTTAAAACTCATTTTGGTTGCACATGACACTGATATAAAATTACATTGCAGATTTTTTACAAATAATACATCAATAAGTTTGATCGTATTTCCTTGCCACAACAACAAAACATTGCCGCACCCTTGTGCTTCTATGTAATTCTCGCCTGCGAGTTTTATTTTCTCTTTGTGCTCTCGAAGAGAAACAAACATCGACTTGTCTGCACACAAATGAATTTTTGCTAGTTCACTTTCATTTGCACTAGCAGCAAATACCGAAAAATACTTCTCATTTACTTTATCTTCACTTGGCTTTACTTTGATGTACTCTTTCGATCTTCCAGATTTGTCTTTTGATCTACACTTCGCGGCGACGTGCCCGCGACAACCACACGGCCAACATTCGACATTTTTCATGTGTTTTTTCGACTCATTCTTTTTGCGCGACGCAAATATTGTTTGCTCTGATTTTTCGGTAACTAGCTCGTTCGCCTTCCGCCTCTCCCCTTCCTCTAACAATTTTACTTTGAGAGCGTTCAAGGGCGGCAACGAGTCGCGTGTCTCTATGGCGACAGAACTAAATTTCGTATTCCTCACTAAGACTTGCCAACAAAATTATTGCAAGCATTTCATCAGGCACCGGCTGTTCGATTTCAGCTAATTTTTCTACCAAATTAGAAAATATTGTTAAATGTTCAAAAACACTTTTCGTATTCGACATTTTTATATGCAATAACTTTTTAAACAATTGCATTTTTCGAGCAGGGCCAGAAGGCATGTAAATCGCACCTAGCTTTTTCCAAGCTTAACGCGATGTCTTACAATGTTTCACATGATTAATTTACGACGGTTTTACACTAAGCAATATACTCGCCAGAGCCTTTTCATCCTTGCCATCAAAGATCGCTTTTTTCTCTGCAGTATCGTTTTCATTTTTCACCAACCGGCCGCACACCACTGACCATAGATAGGAATGTATCAAGAGACTTTTCATATAAAAAGTAAAGTGCGTGCACTATAATTTTTACTGTCCAGTTTCTCAATTGAAAATAGGGAACTCATTTTGCAGAATTTTAGCAATCGAGTCTCACACGAATCTTTTCGATTTGTACGCGCAGTTTTTCGCTGCCTGGGCCCATAACATATTACGGCTAGAGTTTATTCGAGACTGAAAAGCTATGCAGCTGCGTCGCAGGCATCCGAACTTCAATACAATGCATAATATAGAAGAAGGTCCGTTATTCTTATGAACGGACAACTATGTGCATACATATGTACTTCAAGTAAACGAAAGGAAAATGATAGAGAGGCATATAGTGGTGTTTATATACATAATTTCAATAAAAAGTTTCGTCAAAATCGGTTAATAAACACAAAAGTTATTAAAGAAAATATGTGAAAAAGAGTTGAATTTTCTCTGTTTAAGTTCGTATACCATACGCAGACCAAGTTTATTTCGAATAATCGATAGCCCGCTTTGTTTTCGCTAAAACGCTACAAATCGATTTTTTGATACGGTTTTTTGAGCATATCTCCGAAACTCCTCGTAAAGCATACGCAGATTAAAAATACTTCGGATTTTGGACAGCACAAGTACCCTGTATTCAGGGTATCTTCTAGTCGGGCGGTTCCGACTAGAGCACTCTTACTTGTTTATAATAGACAATATTGAAATTAATGACAGCCCGATATCAGAAGTGAGAGAAGTGTGCCACCCCCTAAATTATCGGACCAGTGGCGTGTAATTCTTGACGTGCAAGAAATATAAATCTAATTGAGCTTCCAAAACTTAGACCAGAGAAGTCACTCTACCGAAATTTAACACTGTCGTCACGGAAGTAGACCAGTCCCAATGGTATATTATTTTATCAGACCTGACGTTGGATTGGAGTGGACTCACTATGCCGCTCGGCAATTCTTTGGATGACAGTGTTTCGCAGTGACTAAAACAAATTTTGTATCGTGGCATGAAATGGAAACAGTTTAAAGAATTGTTTAATTGTTTCACACTTACTAAATAGCCGCCCGGTTGTCGGCGAATGTCATGCAATTAATGCGAGTCGCTTAGTGACGTCATTGACAACGCAATAGCGATATATAAGTGTCGACGAAATTTTAACTGTACTTGCACTCACAAATTTAGAACGTCGCTTGTAACGGTGATAAGGTGATAAGATGGTAGACTGCAAAAACAAAATGCGACAAGGTGTGGAGACGACACGAATTCGTGAGAAGCCGATTGTGACCTGTTTTAAATGCATTTTTCTAACAAATATCATAATTTCACGACAGCAGCTAAACAGGGAGCTATCGAACAGAAGACTGTGAATCGGTGCTTTCTTGCATGGCCAAAAGTGACTATAAAACAGAAAGGTAAGAAATTTTTAATTATTTTGATACTTGCTCACGAAGTAAAACTAGTATATTGGGTTTGTGCAATAGACTTGAAATGGATATGTACTTGTAGTTATCTGCTTCAGAGTTAAGATCTTTGTGCCACGCCCACTGGCAAATCGATAACATGTCGATACACCTCAAATCGCAAATCGGTAAAAGGTGAATATTTCCCACAATATTTAAGCTAGAGTCACTAAATTTGGTATGTAGATTGCTGGTGACCTCCCCAAAAATTGCGACCTTGACATTCCGGCCACGCCCACTATAACTAGAAAGTTCACCCAAACATCACAAAAAAAATGTAACTTAAACAACGCCTAATTTATAAAACTACGTAAATACATGGGTGTGAAACAAAATACCATTTTATTTCGACTTTCCTTAAATTTTTAAGTAAAACAAGTTAGACGGCTGGGTGATACCCTGAACCCAGCAGCGAGCTATTACATACATTTAAACCTCTTTGCATTCATACACACACTCACAAAGTCACACACACACAAACGCACGCAGCAAGCTGCGCACTTTACACATCGGCTGCGCTTGGCCCCACTATGAAAAATGAATTGTTGAATAACTTCTAAACTGAGGGTATGATCGTTATTAAATTTTCAGTGCCTAATAACTTTATGTACAAACCAAAAGCGCAAGTAGGGTATTTTAACTGTTCCTAAGTGCTAATAGTACTGATTTAAAAACTTCTAAATAAAATAGTATATCAATGTGAGGGAAAAATGTTAGTTCCTATTTGTTTCATTAAAATTGGAACTAATTTAAAATATGTTTTGTATAATTGCATAAATAAGGGTAATTATGCCTCGACGCGCCTAAATAATACACACATTGTCGAGCCAATGCATAAGTATTTGTGTGCTCAGCCCTTTAACATGCATGAAAACCTGAAGGTTGCAAATTTTTTTCCAACCCGCAACGTCACAGCTGAAGTTTCTGCGCGAGTGTGCAACTTTTGCAGACCGAAAGGAAGCCGATGTGACGTCACGTCGTCGCGTTGAATTAGAGGCCATGTGATTTTCTTTACTATGCTACTCAGGCAGGCAAAAGTTCTAGTTTCTGACGCCTTGCCTCGTTTAAGCAACAACAACAGCACTGCGTCAACGAATGAAGACAGACGACGAAAAAGTTTCTGTCTCTTTTCGTCGTGGGCTGGTGCCTATGATCTGCACTCTTCTTTGATTTTTTCTTCGTTGCTGAACCCCGCGCGTTGTTGCTTTCAGCGTTTTGTTGTTGCACCCTATGGTAAATTTGAATGTGTTTGACTTTGCGTTTGCAGACTAACCGCATCTCATGCTCATAAAGTGTTACGGTAATAAAAGCTCGGATCCAAAATTCCGCTCTTTATTTTATTACTCAATGGTTTTTCTCGAAATCTACTTTAAAACTCATTTTGGTTGCACATGACACTGATATAAAATTACATTGCAGATTTTTTACAAATAATACATCAATAAGTTTGATCGTATTTCCTTGCCACAACAACAAAACATTGCCGCACCCTTGTGCTTCTATGTAATTCTCGCCTGCGAGTTTTATTTTCTCTTTGTGCTCTCGAAGAGAAACAAACATCGACTTGTCTGCACACAAACGAATTTTTGCTAGTTCACTTTCATTTGCACTAGCAGCAAATACCGAAAAATACTTCTCATTTACTTTATCTTCACTTGGCTTTACTTTGATGTACTCTTTCGATCTTCCAGATTTGTCTTTTGATCTACACTTCGCGGCGACGTGCCCGCGACAACCACACGGCCAACATTCGACATTTTTCATGTGTTTTTTCGACTCATTCTTTTTGCGCGACGCAAATATTGTTTGCTCTGATTTTTCGGTAACTAGCTCGTTCGCCTTCCGCCTCCCCTTCCTCTAACAATTTTACTTTGAGAGCGTTCAAGGGCGGCAACGAGTCGCTTGTCTCTATGGCGACAGAACTAAATTTCGTATTCCTCACTAAGACTTGCCAACAAAATTATTGCAAGCATTTCATCAGGCACCGGCTGTTCGATTTCAGCTAATTTTTCTACCAAATTAGAAAATATTGTTAAATGTTCAAAAACACTTTTCGTATTCGACATTTTTATATGCAATAACTTTTTAAACAATTGCATTTTTCGGGCAGGGCCAGAAGGCATGTAAATCGCACCTAGCTTTTTCCAAGCTTAACGCGATGTCTTACAATGTTTCACATGATTAATTTACGACGGTTTTACACTAAGCAATATACTCGCCAGAGCCTTTTCATCCTTGCCATCAAAGATCGCTTTTTTCTCTGCAGTATCGTTTTCATTTTTCACCAACCGGCCGCACACCACTGACCATAGATAGGAATGTATCAAGAGACTTTTCATATAAAAAGTAAAGTGCGTGCACTATAATTTTTACTGTCCAGTTTCTCAATTGAAAATAGGGAACTCATTTTGCAGAATTTTAGCAATCGAGTCTCACACGAATCTTTTCGATTTGTACGCGCAGTTTTTAGCTGCCTGGGCCCATAACATATTACGGTTAGAGTTTATTCGAGACTAAAAAGCTATGCAGCTGCGTCGCAGGCATCCGAACTTCAATACAATGCATAATATAGAAGAAGGTCCGTTATTCTTATGAACGGACAACTATGTGCATACATATGTACTTCAAGTAAACGAAAGGAAAATGATAGAGAGGCATATAGTGGTGTTTATATACATAATTTCAATAAAAAGTTTCGTCAAAATCGGTTAATAAACACAAAAGTTATTAAAGAAAATATGTGAAATTTGAGTTATTTGACTAGCCAATTGGCAGCATGCAGTGCAATACGAGCAAAAGAGTTGAATTTTCTCTGTTTAAGTTCGTATACCATACGCAGACCAAGTTTAATTCGAATAATCGATAACCCGCCCCGTTTTCGCTAAAACGCTACAAATCGATTTTTTGATACGATTTTTTGGGTATATCTCCGAAACTATAGGAGCTAAAGCCACCAAATTACGTTTAATATGTCCTCGTAAAGCATACGCAGATAAAAAATACTTCGGATTTTGGACAGCATAAGTAAAGTGCGCAGCATGCTGTATTCAGGGTATCTTCTAGTCGGGCGATCCGACTAGAGCTCTCTTACTTGTTTATAATAGACAATATTGAAATTAATGACAGCCCGATATCAGAAGTGAGAAAAGTGTGCCACTCCCTAAATTATCGGACCAGTGGCGTGTAATTCTTGACGTGCAACAAATATAAATCTAATTGAGCTTCCAAAACTTAGACCAGAGAAGTCACTCTACCGAAATTTAACACTGTCGTCACGGAAGTAGACCAGTCCCAATGGTATATTATTTTATCAGACCTGACGTAGGATTGGAGTGGACTCACTATGCCGCTCGGCAATTCTTTGGATGGCAGTGTTTCGCAGTGACTAAAACAAATTTTGTATCGTGGCATGAAATGGGAACAGTTTAAAGAATTGTTTAATTGTTTCACACTTACTAAATAGCCGCCCGGTTGTCGGCGAATGTCATGCAATTAATGCGAGTCGCTTAGTGACGTTATTGACATCGCAATAGCGATATATAAGTGTCGACGAAATTTTACGTCAAGCTGTTAACATACGTTTATTAAATAAATTCGAAATTCCTTTTTTTCTGAATTTGTGAAAAGCGGGATTTACCACAATCCTTCTGTTTCTTGTTGCGAAACAACAACATAAGTCAATTTTGCAGTACAAGCGATACACTAGCAGCTCAAATAAGTACAAGAAGATACGCAGAAGACGCCATGAACGGCAGAAGCCGCTCGGGAAGCGAAGCGAGCATTCCAAGCTGTTCCAGCGAAATGGAGTCTGGTGCTGACTCGGTCGTGGAGTCTTTGCTGAGTCCCATAGGTGCAGCTATTAGGGGCCGAAAAAAGGGGAAGAACTCTAAGTCGGTCTCGATTCCAAAACTAATGACGCAAGACGCTTCTGATGCCAAGAGGCTGGCACTGCCCTATGATGCCTTATCGCCCGTCTTTCAAGTGCCTGCATTGCCGAAGAAGCGAAACGCTGCCGCTGCTGAAGTCAGTCAACCCACCGCAGATGGAGTCCCCTCTGTCCTCCCTCCTGCCATCCCACGATGCCCGGCATGGCGCATTGTTGCTGAAGGTACACCGGCCATTCTGGCGGAAATTTCCGCTGCAGGAGAGAGTACCCGCAATGCCATTATGGGGGTGTCTCCGGACACTAAGGAAATCTCGGCGGCCATAAAACGCTTGGAGGAACTGGCCATGTCCCTGGCCGTGCGTAACGCTCTACTTGAGAGTCTCTCGGGAAGGTCAATCGCACCGCAGACCACTGCTGCTACCGCCACCGCCTATACTGCTGCCTACCCCGCTGACTGCCACACCTCTGCCGCCGGAGTGCCGATTCCCGCCCCACGGATGAACAAGCCTGTTGAGACGTGGTCCGCGGTAGTCACAAGCCAGGACCCGAGCGAGTCTGCGAAGCAAGTTGCCGAACGGGTGATCAAGGAGGTTGCACCAACCCTAGGAGTACGAGTCCACGAGGTGCGCGAACTCAAGCGTGGAGGAGCCGTCATCCGCACACCCTCTGTGAGCGAAATGAAACGCGTTGTGGCGAACAAGAAATTTGCAGAGGTTGGACTGAAGGTGCAGCCCAATTCAGGATTAAAGCCTAAAATGACTGTGTTTGACGTTGACACAAGTATCTCGCCGGAGGAGTTCATGAGGGAGATGTATGACAAACACTTTATGGAGCACATGTCAATAGCTGACTTCGAAAAAGCAGTACACCTGGAGACGAAGCCGTGGTCCGTCACGGATGGCGCAAGCATTAATCTCACACTTGAAGTAGACGACAAGACCCTGGCGATACTCGAGAAGACCGGACGAATCTACATCAAGTGGTTCTCATACCGGTGCCGGTCACTCGTCCGAACCTACGCCTGTCATAGGTGCGTC